>JXSR01S073089.1:19470-34195 GCA_000969725.1 Ophiothrix spiculata
GCGGGTGGTTACGCGGTCAGAATACCCAGTTACCCCCCCCCCCCCGGGGAATTTGACAAGGGTTTTGATACAGAAGTAGATGTGTGTCTATATCTCCGGCCGGATTTTATTTCTTAACAAAATTGAAACTTATTATGTCAACCGTATATGAATCCATAGACATAGTTTTATGGCGGAGGGGTGGGATGGGGTTGGGAGTGAAGTATAAGGTTGTGAGCAGGCGTGACAAAGAAAACGGTGAATTAGGTTTGTTTTGAAGAATTTGGGTGAATCAGGTTACCCCGTTTAGGTTATCAAAATGAGCCATTGTAAAGAAATAGGATACTTTTTCCATTCCTTGCGTGAACACAGAATCGGTAAAATACCCATTTAGGGTGTGAATGGGTGTATTATATTATTATTTTGGCTTCAGAAAAAAATCAGCCTTTAGGGGGCGTTTTAAAAAACTGTGGTCACGCCTGCAAAATTTCTGGAACAAGAAAAATCTTGAACAATTGATGTTCATATCAACAAGTATGTTTACTTCAAAAAGATGTCATTGAGGCATTTTCCAACTACTTTATATTTGAATCATGTCAGTTCATAGAAATAATGATGAATTAAACTTCTGCACTACAGATTATTTACGTACCTCTAGTACTTTCAGATTCACTGCATCCGTCGTCAGCTGATGTTCTGCTGTATTTTTCTTGTTGCTAGTGAGTGACGTCAGAGATGGATAATGACAGGAACTTGAGTTCCTCACTCACTAACAACAAGAAAAACACAGCAGAACATCAGCTGACGACGGATGCAGTGCATCTGAAAGTACTACTGAGGTACGTATAAAATCTGCAGTGCAGAAGTTTAATTCATCATTATTTCTAGTTTCTACCACTACGTATGAATCTCCACTTTTTTTTTATGTCAGTTCATGTTTTTAATTTGAGGAGATACTAGCAAATTGTCTTTCTCTTTTTTTTTTTTGGTGGTCCTGAAATATGTATCATACTGTAAGACATGTTGCAAGGTCAAACCAACTCATTTTAAATTCTTTAATCTATCTGCTTCCTTGAAGACGCACGCCTGAGCTATTGAACTATATATACATACATGTACATAACTATTGAATGTATGATGATGCATGCCAGAATCGGAGAGGAATGATTTCGTGTCATCCAGGTTAATTCATGACCAAGTTACACTATATATGTATATTTTGGAAGGATAAATGTAGTTATGACCAAATAGACGAAATAGATCAAATTTGTCCAGCGGGGAGATGGTTAAAAGCGTTCGAGCGTAGACATGGACATTATTTGTTATTTATTTTTCTTGTTCCTATAGCTACTATTCAAAGACTGCGGTTTTTGACTCATCTGGTAATTGAATGATCTATATTATGTGTGTGCACACATATTTTGTATTTTTTTTTGTTTTGTAGCTCCTTTTTATATTTTGTTTCAATTTTTGCATGCCCATTTCCTTTTCTTTTGTTTTCTTTTCTTTCTTTTATTTCTGTTGCATGTAGATGTGATTTCCCGGAGAAAGGCAAAACATATATGCCACCCGGCAACTTTAACAACTGCACTAGACCTTTCAGTTGCACTATCGTTTGCCCAGGGAACTTGAGTTTGGTACGTTAATATTTTAAACAATGTTGTATTAGGCCAAGGAAAAAAAAGAACTTTGTCACAGATTCGTTGTCTTTAACATTCCAATACATGCACATGTGTGACCCATCATATCGAAAAGTACCTTAAGGGCTCCAAAATGAAAATTGATTTTTTGGTCTCATCTGAAAGATTATATCTTAAAATGACACTTTGCTTTTGGTTATTGGATGTTCGGTTGCAAAGTTACATCAAAATTGGTAAACGGCATCCGGCTGATTCATAAAACTATAGTTCTGAGAAAATCAAGTTTCTGTCCTGGTAAAACTTGAATGGAGAATTGATTTTTATCTCAGTTTTTAAAACATTTGTCTTATGTTTTGGATGTTGGAACCTGATTAATATGATAGCATACACTTCAAAGGTAACGTTTCTGATGAAATTAGAAATTCAACCTTGGACGTGATTTTTGACAATGCTCAGCTTCAATGGCCTGTATCTCGTTATTGACGTGTGCATTAAAGTAATTTTTCATATTTTTGCAGCACATTCTTGTAGCACAGTTATATCGTCAACATTCATGGAAATTGTGTAACGGACACAATAAAAAAAACCCGAAAATTCAAATTGTACCGCATTTGTTAAGTTTTAAGACAATTTTTGTTTACATCGCGAGAAAAACAAAAGGAAATCCGGCCGAAAAACAAACAAACAAACAATAGTGACCTAAAAACGCAATACAATAATAATAATAATAATAATAAAAACCGCATACATGTAGCCTATAAGTTTTTTTTTTGCCTTATATATTATTTACAGGCTGACTGTACTGCTGAGATCGACCGTTTATTCATAACACCTTTAATTGACACAGTACCAAAATATTGCTAAGAACACTAGACAAACAGAATGCGTAAACTCCGAACAGATATGCATGATGTTCTTGCATGTCCGTGATTCGTTGTCTTTAACATTCCAATGCATGCACACGTGTATTAATTTTAAAGTAATTTTTCATATTTTTGCAGCACATTCTTGGACACAATAAAAAACCCGATTGTTGACCAACTGTTGTTCAATACAATGATCGCACTATATATGATTGATAAACTTGCCAAACTGGTACATTTTTTTACCCAACAGCCCGTTCAAGTTTGCTCAACAGTTATTTCTAAGTTGCCCAACTTATATGAATCTTTTTACTGTCGTGCCTAAAATGTTTGTTAATGTGAAAATTTTGCTCAGTTTGTGCATAAAATTAGACAAGTTTTGACCAACATTTAGAAAACTGAATTGCCAAACAAGTGAATAACACAACACTCTAAAGTTTGCAACGGATAAATGTAGTTGTGAACAAATGGGAGAACTGTTTGGTGAACTCTTCTGATGCTACTTACTTTGAAGTCATATTCATATTTATTTATTTCCATCATGATAAAAACATCAACAACACCAAAAGAACACCAAGATTGAGGAGATGCAACTGAAAGCAAAAATGCCTGTACTATGTGTTGCACCCCCTTTACAATCTCAACAGAAACAGTACTAATTTACTAAATAAACAAAGATAAAAAATAGCGCAAGTATACTACACACACACACACACACACACACCCCCACACACACACACACACACACACACACACACACACCCCAATTGCCTTGCCACACAACTCACACACCCCAAACATACCCAGGAAGCTGCAATAACATAACAATCAAGGATAAAAAAAAACATGCAAGTATGAATATAAGTAATAAACAGTACTTATTTTAATCATCATTAGTCCAAGAAGTATGTGTAACTATCAATATGAATTGAAAAGAGATTTAAGATTCCTTTTAAACAAGGTTAGCGATTTGGTGTCATTTACATTACGAGGTTAGTCATTCCAAATCATGGGACCCTTTAATGTGTATACAAGCAGTCAGATTTTTTTTTTGAGGTCGTAATTGCCAGAAGGTAGTTTCTTGGATTTTTATTTTATAAACATTTATGTGTTAGTGTATTAGAAATAGCCGAGAAAATATTTAAACCAAGTTACGAGCCCCTTTAAAAAGATAATTGACACCTATATGGCTATTTTATTTGATTTCATTGTCATTTATATACCTCATATATAGATTCCTGTCCTCTGATTGGTTAAAAGTGAGGGCATGGATTTTACTAGGCCCGGGGCATATTTTTCACTAGGCCCGCTCAATACATTTTGCGTACAATACGGCGCGGTCAGCATTGAAAAGAGAAATATCGTAAATCATTATCGTTTTTTTAACCAACCAGATGACGAAAATCTATATATTCGGTATATAAAACGAATATTGACTGCTTTTTGTTCGGGGCATGGTTAAAATTATTTTCCCTCGGTGATCTCAAAACCATGAATATGCCCTCAGCTTCGCTTCGGGCATATTCATGGTTTTGAGATCACCTTGGGAAAATAATTTAAACCATGCCCCTCAAAGCAGTCAATATTTGTATAATAGGCACTACATGTACTCAAGTTCATTCAAAGTACGCCAATCAGACAGTGCAGCGTGCAACAAGTGTTCAGTCATTTATTCCCAACTACATTATCCATTGCAACATTTATAAAAATTTAGAGTGGAGGTGACCAACCTTTTTACAGTGTATTTCCGCATTCAACATATATACTCTTACGACCAAAAAATACAATGCGTGTACAGTGGTTATCTTTTGTTGCCTATTCTTTACCATTTGTGACCTGCCATAAAAAAGGTACCTTAAGGGTCCCAAAATCAGAATTGATTTTATGGTCTCATCTGAAAGCTGAGATCTTAAATATGACTACTTGCTTTTGGTTATTGGATGTTCGGTTGCAAAGTTACATCCAAAAGGCCTCGGGCTGATTTGGAAAACTATAGTTCTGACAAAAACGAGTTTAAAGTTTTTGTAGCGAGTAAATGGGGAGAGGATTTTTTATCTTGGTTTTCAACACATTTTTCTTATGTTTTGGACGTTGGAACCTGATTAATATGATAGAATACACTTCAAAGGTGACGTTTCTGATGGAGTTAGAAATTCGACCTTGGACGTGATATTTGACTATGCTCAGCTTCAATAGCCCGTATCTCGTAATTTACTATGCCGACCTTAAGGTAGCTTTTGAGATGGCGGGTCACATTTTACTGTGCAGCCTTGATAATAAGCACAGGGAATGCAGTCAGTCAGTAGGGCCTATGCAAATGAGCTTTTAATGAGCAATTTATTTTTCATTTCCCGGGTATATCCCGGGTGAATATCAGGTTAACTCGGTCGCTAGATTTTTTTTTTCTCGACGTGACCTGTCGGCTATAATCACAAGGGGGTTAATGCAAATAGAAAATAAAGATGTGGATGAAAATATTTTAGAGTTTTTTTAATAAAATAAGCCTATTTTTGACAGTGGAGAATAAAAAATTTTCATTTCATTACATTTTTTTTAAAAAAATGTCAATTTTAAGCTTTTAAAATCATGAGGTCAAATCTGGTTACGTGTAGCGTGTTTTACAACATTTTATGTAAAATTGCTTATACGAACTGCAAGATGAGATATTAGACATCATATATATGACATTTTAAAAATATATCATACCTGTAAGAATTTTAAAACAGTAAATAAATCGAGGGAAAATTCATTGCAACTTAACGTTCGAAAGGGACACGATGTCGGTCATCACATTATCCCGATATACATAGCGAACAGAGTAAACGACAAGTCACACCTTTTGAAGGTCTTGGGCTATATCAGGCAAATCTGACGTCATTTAACATACCACGTGTACCACGTGACTGCATATCATATTAATACGGGCTATTGGGAAATGATTTTATCATGTTTATCTATAGAAAATCTTGTGTAAAAATAGTTTATTGAAGGAATATCAATCTAATATAATGAAAAAAAAAAAGAAGATGCCGTAATGATTCGAAACTGGTACCTCTCGCGTCAAAAGCGAATGTCTATCCACTACGCTATCGAGATCTCGCTGATATGCAGAGGGTGTTTTACCTATATGAACCTAACAATAGACAATGCCGCGTAATTGATCACTTCCGGGGTTATATGATATTTTGCGTAGAAATTTGATGCTTTATTTGACCTCATTGGACCAGGCGTTACATTTGCTTACGTGATAAGTGTTTTACGCAGATTTATCTCAAATATTTTAGGAAATCTGTTAAAGAAGTGTTGTCGCTCTCTTTTGACCAAGTGGCTAAAATATTTTAAGTCCAGAACCGTAGATTTTAGGTAAAACGCAAAGACCTAATTTGACCTCACTCGAGGAAATTAAACGCTCGCAAAATCACACGAAAAGACAAAATGTTTTCATAACTTTTATGCTTCTAATTGCAAGTTTTGTTTGAGATTCTATGCTATTTTGGCGAGTTTACAGGCTTTTTAAACTAAGGTATCCGATCTCATGAATATTCATACGCATGTAAAAAACGGCATTTCCTGTCAGTTTTCATGCAAAAATAAAAATAAAATAAGCGATATTTCAGCGAGCTGAATTCTGGCTGAATATTATTCCTACTACAATGGCTATCTGATCTGTTGGTCAATACCAAAGTTCAATTAAAATCAAAGTTTATCAATCGTCTAGAGAACTAACTTCCCGTATAAAATAAGCTGTGTACCTTTCATAATTTATATTCAATACAAATATATATTTTGATCAACAGTTTAAACATAGATAAGTTTAGTTGTTACTCAATAAAATAGATTGAACTATGTACTCAAATCTCGATAATGCTTATATTATGAGGTTTCGGAAACATTTGTTTCCTATTTGCGGGTCAAGATTTGGTCAAGGGAGGGGGGGGGGGCACCATTTGGTGACTCTCGAAGCGTCCGTAAAAGTTGGGATGAAGAAGTCAGAACTCTTGATTGCTGGTTATAACGGATAATTTGACACCGTAACCTTGACAATCAGACAAAGATTATCATTTCACTTTTTTTTTTACCTTTGACTCCTAAGGAAAGATTTCAAAGAGTTCATCATGAGCACATTGAGCTTTGAGGTCAATGGTCACTTACACCTTTTCAGTATTTTGTAAACAATCTATCTATGCATGTAGGATCATTCTGTCATCTTGCACTTACAGGAGTTTTTAATTATTAATAAAAAAAATGACCCTTCACATTTTAGACCCCTAGACCCCCCTTAATGATCTCGGATGATTTAGTACATCTATATTAAAATTCAGCTTGTCAAAATATGACCTTTGACAACGAATTTTAACCTATATCTCCTCAGTAGCTTGTACAATCTATTCAAAAGTGGAATAATTCCGTCACCTTGCAGTAGCAAGATACTATATTTACAAATTTGACTTTAACCACTTTCAACACCCCACTTCCCTAACGAAGATGCAATAAAAACCCTTTTAATGACTTCGGATGATTCTTAAAATGTGTTTGTGTAGCTCAAATAGCCATGAAGTCAGGTCAATTGGAGCATTTTATCTTTGGCCTACACTATTTTACCTTTTGAAAAATTAGCCGTTAACCCCACCCCATCTTTTGACCCCCGGTATGACCTAGGATGATTTTTGAAATATTTTTTGTTGTTGTCATGATGTTATAAAGTACATCCATATCATATTTCAGGTCTATCGGAACATTTTTAAATTGTGACCTTTGACCCTTGAACTTCGACCTTCAGCATTTTGTCACAATCTATGTATGTAAAATGATTCTGCCGCCTTTTGAGATTCAGATTTTGGATTACTGTTTTAATAACTTAACCCCCCCCCATTTTTCTTACCCCATGTGACCCACACATTTGTGTGTTCCCATAACGTTTGTGGACAATTTCAAGACGGTTCATATCCTCAAATTGCTTGACAATTATACCTTACAACGTAGACGAGTTGAACATATTAAATCATACTTTTGTTTTACCCCGACCCTATGTAACCTTAGTAACCTTTGACCCCTTGGGGATCAAGTGACATATTGGAAGGATACTCTGGTACCTTAAACCAAGTTTAGTCAACACTAGTGATTGTATGTAAATGATTAAAGACATTAAAGTGTTGCCTGAAAGAAGAGAGAAAGAAGTTCGTCAAAAACTGGACAATGTGATCAGTATCTATTCAATTACCACTTTATTAAAAAAAATATGCATATTTGATGTTTGTATATATAAAATACCTTTCAATGATATTGTTTCTTAATTCACGCAGATAGAGAAATGCGAAATGACCAAAGATAGCGTGTGCGGGTGCAAGGATGGGTTGTACCAGACTGGCGACACCACATGTTCGGAAATTCCGAAGTGTGGCGTGAATTTCAAATTAGAACTGACCCAAAGAGAAGGTAGGTTGCTTTGCCAAAAACCCATGTGATCCGTAAGGCCTTGTACCCATTAGCTGTTCCCTTGTGGCGCGTGCCCTTATTCCGTTTTCCAAGTTGTGCCTAATTGTGAAGCATTACAAAATGATGTTTCCTGAGACCTGCAGCACAAACAACGAACTTGTTCGTTCCTGGTGCTGCCGGGCCACAGGGAACATCTGTCGTTTACAAGGCCACTGATATGATCTCTTAGCAGAACGAAGTTTATTGTCTGTGTAGCGCTTCACAATTAGGAACAACAGAAAACGAAACAAGGGCACCCGCCACATGGTAATCGATACAGAACAGTGGCTGATCGTATTAACGTTTCGAAAAACAAATTATAATCGGGTTCGGGCGTTTCAAACAGATTAAATTTTACATAAGAAATTACTATACTGTACCTTACTGTGGTTCAATCTCTCCTGTTTATTGGCGTCTGCTATGGTCACATATGTTGAGTATTAAGGAAACTGTACAATTTTTGATGAAAGCTGGCTCCAAAACGTTGAGCTATTTTTTCTTGTAAAATATTAATGTTTTGAAAATGACCGCTGAAATAACATATTTTCACATTATAATCAATTTATGTCAACAGTTTTTATTTAAAAACGGCTTTGACCTGTAACAAACACATTTGATTAAACAGTAGGTCATCATGGTCATAATGTTTTAAACTCAAATGGCCGTCAAATTGGAGTACCCGAGGCTCATTTTCTTTTAAGAAAATAAGATATTGAAAAAAAAAGATCAACACAATGCCTAAGATCATAATATTAACTCTTTGAAATTTTAAATGTAGTTTTAATGCCACTCTTACCCATTTTTAGCTACAAAAAGTAGTTTGGTGGTCATTTTATACCTTATTTTGGGCACAATTTTGATGTTTGGATTTGAAACATATTGACAACAAACATGTCAGCAAGATAATTTAGGAATAGGTTGGTTTAATGGTACCCTAACAGTCATTTTCAATTGATTATCTGAAAAAGTAAATCCTTAAAATTGTTTTAATGCCACTCTTACCATATTTTGGAGCGACAAAAATGTATTTTGGTCGCCATTTCGGACCTTATTATTGGTGCCATTTTGGATTTTATTGAATGTTAATTGCCAACCGGAGCGGCTTCAGACTTTATCAATTACGTAGAAGTACTTACATATTTTTCTTAACCAAACAAAATATATCGCTCTTTACAGATTCGAAGTACACATCGTACACTTGCGGGCCATGTGAAATAGATGAACACTGTCCTGGTGACGTTACTACGGAAACAGTATCACACATCATTACAAGGTTATTCGTTTCATATGGTAAGGCTTCTTGTTCGAATCCAGCAATGGCAATCAGGATGCACAAAATGATTAGAATTCCACTATCATCTTTAGGCCAAAAAAATACCAAATTGTTTGGTTGCCCTCCACCGCTTTTTTCAAAGAGGGTCGGTCGGTCGTTTTTTTCCCAATACTCTTCCACGGACCGCTAGGTCGATCGGCCGCTCCAGCCTTCACAACTTCCCCCGCGATATCCAAATCAAAACAATCAAATACCTCTTGTAGTGATTTGGGACATCCTAAACATTTTGAGGGTTGAATATTTAAAAAAGCAAAAATATAACATTTGCATCTTTTTGAGAAAAAAATATATTTTTCAATAAAAAAAAGTTTGGTTCCGGCTGAAAAATAGGGTCGGTCGGTGGAGGGTAACCAAACTTTTTTTTTTTGGCTTTATGCTAAGTGAAAAGAAGTTTATATAAATAAATGTTGTTCCTTGCAATAGTTTATACCGATGTATTAAGATTATATTTACAATATTCAAAAACGTATAAAAACAGGAAATAAATACTGATAATTCAAAATGTATATAGTAAAGTATTAGCTAAGAACACCCATTGAAACACATGTCAGAAAAAAAGGGAAATTACAAACTCGTCGTCATGCCTCATACTTCTTTCAATATCATATACTTTTAAGCAGAATGAGAGAATAAACATATATACGAAAGCTTACAAAGTGGTCAAATATTCTTAACTATTCGTACTACAGCCGTATAGCCAGTGTGACCATACCGTAAGAGCAGTTGTAACATCACGTTTGGTATTAAAGAATTTGCCAAGTTTCTAATTTTAATATTTATTTGGTTTTTTATGCAATTGAGTTTCTGAGTTAGTGAAGGTACTTTTGGACACCTTGTACATACCGTATGTATTCGCTTTTGATAGTTATTCCATATCAAAATGACAACAACCACAACAACAAGAAGAACAACATTTCATTCATATTTGTTATTTGGGGAGATAATTATAAAAACAAAAAATATATTTGTTACAATAATGTTTATTTCTTTTCATTACTCTCTCTATAATCTTTAGTTACCACTTTAGCCACACCTACTGAAGAAACACCGTCTCCTTCTACAAAATCATTGCAAGAGACAAAGAATTCTGGACATTATACATTCTTTATCATAGCAATCACATTGTGTTCCATAGTTGTCCTGTTAATTTTATGTGCAGCAATTGCGCTGGTTTTCTGCAGGCTACAGAAGTGCTGGTTTACACGGACAAAAAATGAAGTAGTTTCTTATCCCAGTGAGGTTGTATACGGAAACACACGTAATCACGGTAAGACTTTATTCTTTAAAAAAAATCAAAATAAATGCAAAGTGTTTAAAATTATGCCCATCCTGATTTGGTTCAATTTCACGTAGACTTTGCACACATTACAAGTGTTGGCTAAACAAAGCATCGTTTCTGGTTATGTGGCAACCTTTGGGGGCGCTGAAACTCAATTGGCTCGAAGTATGAACCATTTTAGGCCTGATCAGCTCCCCGAGTTATATAGCAGATATCTAAATATCACGATGAAGGAAGTTATGAGATGTCAATAGGTATAATTTGTATACGTTTACTTTTTTTTAAAGTAAAGGCGCATCAAATCTTACTAAAGAAATGGTCGATAAAAGTTAGATGCAAATTGATGCTCATTTGATATTCTTATTTTATTTTGTTAATTTTCAGGAAGCCAGGAAACTGCAGTTTAAGGAGTCAGAATTCATCCAAAGACCAATAATAAAAGCATCATGTACCGACAATTCGAATCGGTCATATTTCTAAAGACTTTCATAACCTTCATGTAAATAGCTAAGTATTTATTTTAAATCATGTCATGTTAAGATATCCGTAAATGCTTGCTTACAGTGGAATCCACTACATGTTAATGTGTATTTAAGGATATTGGATAAAGCAAGTATTACAAAATGTTCGATATGAGCTTGTAAAACATGTAGCTTGATATAGTTTGTATTTTTGAGAATTGATATCGAAGAAAGCAGCAGCGGGGCTGAACAGTCATGCTGAGGCTATGGTATTGGTGTGATGTGTTGGATCGGTGTTTGTGTCAGAATAAATAGAATAATGATTCAGAGATGAAATTTGACGCCAAACAAAAATGCTCCTTATCCTCTCAATGCTTCTTGAATCATAATTTTGCTATGTATTTTTTTGTCCAGCGTATGCAATTATGGCAAATTTCGTGTGTGTGACTCGCAATACTAAGATATTTATATATACTTAAGAGCGTAAAAAAAAGTATTCTAACAAACAGTATGGACGTTACATGTACCCCTTTTTTCTGATTTAATTGTGACTTGCCGTTTCTAACAATTTAACACTTTTGGTCAAGGGGAGGTGGATCCAACATTTGGTTTTTGCGTTTCATCGCCCTTTTATGTATTTGTCTAACTTTACAATACTCTTTGCTTGGTGGCAACAAAATTCAAATCGACCAACCCCTTCCCATGCTTATTAGCATAAATAAGCATTTTGAGGGCGCTCTTCAAATTTGTTTTGCCCATAAAATCGTAACCGAACAACTTTTCACAAATTTTATTTCAAGAATGTATTTGTACTTACATAGTCCAACTATGAGGCAAATTTTATTGAAAAATTCCATTGGGAAGTGAGTTTTCAAATTTTTAACGTGAAAATTTTGACGCGACACGACAAATTGGTTTTTGGCCGCCATTTTGAAACGGCTTGTCCGATTTTCAAATTTGTTTCTTTGTTTTAGATCTTTTGAAGTACTTTATCTGTGACCAGATTCTCTACGTAAAATTCCTTCCTGAAAGCGCTTTTTCGGTGTTGGGTCCATATGGACCCCCCTCCTTGACCACTAACGGCCATGTGTGGCAGCCCTTGACCAAAAGTGTTAAAATCCAAGTTAAACTCGTAAGCCAAGGAATTCAGTGAATTCCGTGAGTATTGCGTTCTTAAAACAGGTGCCCTCTTGAATCATGTTTTATATTGGCATAATGGTATATTTGCCTTTTTAACCGACCAAATAACTGACCAACTAAGTTGGTCTTTCAAGGTAGACTTAACGCAGAGTAAGATAATATAAACTGAGTTTGTATTTTTAATATATTCATGTAAATGTATATTCAAAATAATGTAGGCTGAAATTGTATTGTACAAAGTAGATATACCAGGTGTCCCAAAAAATGGTTACATGTAGAAAAATTACCGTGTGCCTAAACTATAGCAGTTAGAGAAACGAAACTTTGCACACATTGTATTACAACCCTCTACTAGATTCTCGTACAATTGTGATATCACAGCGTTATTGGTTTTTGAGTTATCAACAAAAGTAGATACCTATGTCAGAAACGCATTTGTTCAAAATTCAACAAAATCGGAAGCATGTTCGTTTGATGTAAGTTTTAACCCTGTTCAACCCCATGTAAACTTGAAATTGACATGTCCAAAGTTAGGTTGTGTCATACCATAGTAGAGGGTAGAGTTTCTTCTTCCCATTGATACCAAAATCATGAAAATTTAACGATTTTTTACGTAATTATGACATCATAAATTACTACAGGTCTAAAAATATGTCGAATATCTGATTTTGGACAAAAATGGCAACCGATTCATAATTTTGCTATTTCTGTTATTTCTAAATGTCAATCAGACTTTTGCTACTATAAAGAAAATTATAATTTAAACATGTCCTGTAAGTTTAAGATTTTTTTTTCTCAACATACACAAGTTTGCAGTTTAAACAGTAATGTTACCCATGAAAATTTGATTGTGCTTTATGCGTATTCATCAACTTTCGCGCCAAAACTTGATTGACAGGTTCAATATAAACAACGCATTCTGGAATGCATGGTGACTGCATGGAATGCAGGTATCCGTAATTTGCATAATAGATATTCTAAAAGATAGTTCACTTATTACTCAATTAAAATTGTATTAAATTTGGTTTAATATAAAGTCTGATCACGATCATTAAATACCACAAAACGTGTATGCTTATTATTTTGTTGAATTGTGAACAAATGCGTTTTCGACATAGGTATCTATCTTTGTTGATAACTCAAAAATTAATAACGCTGTGATATCAAAATTGTACAGGTATCTAAAAGAGAGTTGTAAAATGATTTATGTAAAGTTTCGTTTCTCTAACTACTATAGTCTTAGCACACGGTCATTTTTCTACATGTAACCATTTTTTGGGACACCTGGGTATTTAGATTTTTAGAAGGGCATTGTTCATATAGATTTTAGTAACTTTTACTGAAGGGCCGTTCTCGAACACTTTGGAGAAATGGGTCCTCTTCATGTTCCCTCCTTTTTGCACTTTTTGCATCAGCCCACTCCCTTTTCAAGTGTTAGTGAACGGTCCCTTAAACTTGTTATAATTTTTTCTGTGAAAGAGTTGCAATTTAAGATTTTTGGTTTTTATATTCAATCAATTATCATGAGTGTTCATTTGTATCTGTTATAACCATTTTTAGTAATGATTATTTGTTCATTGTTCAGCATTTTTCTTTGTACTCATTTTAAGTAACAATTCTAATCTGAACGAATAAAGAAAACCTTGTATTTGAATTTTTGTAGTTTTTTCCTTCTGAATACGGTATAGTAAAAGCAAAAAAGAATATCCCCACATGCAATGATAGGAAAAAAGATATAACGTAATGAAAGCAGAAAATAGGCCAAATTTTCGACAAGATATGACCTGTCTTCATCAAATATTAAACAGCCTGTGAAATAAAAATTGGGTCAATTTGGGGTCTACAGAAAGTAGTAATTTGCAATGCCTCAAATCAGTTGTAACTATGGTATAAGGTATGTAACCCAATGTTTACCTTGAATTGTAATCATATCAACAGTGCATGTGAGACAATGCGGACTATTACTTTGTATACGTAGTTTTAAAATAGAAATATTTGGAGATCATTTAAGTAAAATTTGACACTTTTGAAATTTGTTAATAGCATAGTGCCGAACACGCAATCCCATATATGACCCTTTACGTTTTGTCATATAATGCAAGCCCCATACTGCAAAGGTAGGGACAGTCTACCTTTCCTATTCTCTTATGATGAGTGGAACATGTTGGAATGAGTTTGAATAATTTTAAATACGATTTGACAAATTTTGAAACCTCGTGCTTTGGTGGCCATTTTGTTTTGTGGGGGACTTGATTTCTCTTGAGCTGAAAATTGAAGTAAACATGTCTTGTTGACATCAACAAATATTTTTGATGGCAACAAGACATGGGGTTTCAAAATTTGTCAAATCGTATTTGAAATCATTCGCTAATAAAATTTTTGCCTATCTGATTCTTGATGGAAAATAATTGAAACCAGTCGAAACATTCCATGTCAAAAAATAAATGTTTACAGTTAGACAAACTTGTACGAGGGGAGGTGGTACTCAAGTTTTGTTTTGGTAGGGGTGTGGCGGTGAGCCGGGGGCAGTCAAGTATAATGTTACAGGCATAGCG
>JXSR01S073090.1:15267-26397 GCA_000969725.1 Ophiothrix spiculata
GTTTATACAAGAAATTTGTAAAAGCTGGCTTGTTGGAAAAATTCTACATGACTAGAAGGAATCATTAACCAATGTGTTGGTATATCTGTATGAAAGACTTCTACGAAAGTTCTACAAATATACCATAGCGTAAACCAAGCCATGCCGTGTGAACTTCGGGTAATCAGAATAGATCACCTTTGACCTATTTGCATTTAGGACAAGAAAAGTCAACATTGTTATACACCACCTACTCAAAAGAAAATTACCCAAATGATTATTTTTATGGTTGTAATTGTATGACTCTGTTGTGCAGCTGCATTTTGCAAAAAGCAATATTAGGCCTCATAAAAAACAAAGTTGTTTCTCGCCCCCTCACTCCTCACTTTTTCGTGCCGCATCACTTTGTTTTTGTAAAAATGCTTAAAAGGTGTTTAAAATTGAGCTAAATCATTCAAATATCAAGACCACGCTTTCGTTTTTAAAGGATTCTTTTAAATTTGGATGTCTTTAACGTCGGAACTGTCATCAAAGCAACATCTATCTATAACATATCGAGTTAAAAGACAGCAACTGAATGTGGAATCCTGGAGCATGGGATCACTCAGGCTCTCTTCAACTTAAAGCAATAGGCCTACTATTAAGATTTTTATTAAAAATGGTTTATGGTAAAAACAACATGTGACTATCTAAAAGCGTTTTCAAGTATATTTTGTCAAAAAATTGTTTTGCCACCAAAAAATGGATAAAAAGCACATGCATGCTTGCCTAGATACTAATACTTGTGGAATTAAATTCGGGATCCCAAATTTATTTCAACAAATGGCCATAACAGAAAAAAAAAAGCATATTTAAGCCAAATCATTTGAAGGGTATTAATATCTACCCAAAACGAACCCAATCAGCTGAAAAGATTTAAAAGTCATGGGTGACAGGGGTTGCTTCATTTTTAACACTTTATAGTATTGCTTTAAAAAAAAACATCTCCCTCCCTCCTCACATTATGAGAAATCTTTGGACGAGAAACAACTTATTTTTTTATATGGCCGTATTAAACTTGTGTGGTTCCATAGGCAAAATGAAGTCGCTTCAAGGCTATAGGCAAAATACAAATTTATTATGGGGCCCTGCACTCTGGATTTTTGTTTTCATTGTCCAAACATTTTTTGTTTGGTCTATAGCAGTTCTGTAAGAATCCGAGTATCTATTCTCACAATGATTCTCATAGCATCCAGATTGAGAATTAATTTCTCTCACTGAATTATATGTAGAAATTGTAACAGTTTCAGCATTTGATTCTTGCAAACCAAAACAAATTTTTCCCTTGTATTTTAATAAAACTAAAATCTGAACTTTCAGTTTCTACGGCATTTAAGGTTTATTGATTCATAATATTGTCTGTATAGGCTCCATGATTGATTTTATTTGATTATAGTTATATTAAATAAACACCAGCAACATGATATATTGGTATCATGTTATGACGATCATTCATCATGGAAATCATGTAGTAAAATATCAACATTGTAAATAGGCACACATGTCCAATTTGGTTTTGTAAAAACAGCGAGTTGTGGAAAGGTGTGTTGTACTCTTGTGAGAGGTAATTAGAGTCGTTGGATTTTGATTTGGATCGGATTCATTTATTTCTGTTTGTGACTCAAAACAAAATTCTACATTATAAAATTGCAAAACATCAAAATCACACATCAATACATAGTTCACAATTACATAAAAATGATGAAAACACTAAAATAAATAGGCCTATATATTATGAAATTAAAATGTCTGTTTCTATTAACAACAATCTTTTTTGCTGTTGAGGTTTTACTGATATCTCAGTTTTTAAAAACAAAATAAATTGTCTCAAATTGGCCGAGCAAATTTTATGTTAACTGCTTCAGTTTTAGACTCTCTCAAAATGTTGGCAACCTATTTACTACAACAAACTATCATGTTTTTGCAAAATTTTAGTCAAGTCTACAATTGTTTTGTCTCAGATATGGCTAACACTTGCCTACAATATACCATTAACTTCAAAGTCACCTTGCACTTTGCTATAAAACTCTTTTTAGAACTTGCCAGAGTATAACTCTCTGTAAAACAACTCACCATCCAGTCACCCCTCATCCTAGGTCATATTAGTTCATTCACAGCAGTGTTGCCACATTGATGCATAATACTTCATTGCAGTGATTTTGAAGGTAATTAAAAAAGTTATTTATGTCTAACCAGGAAATAAATTTTGCTAAATACATGTACTATAGGCCTAATAAAAGAATGGGGATGCCAAGGATATGAGTTTTAGACCTAAAAAATGTTTGTATACGCAGCCCTATGCCTGGCAGCATTTTCGTGATTATAGCTAACTCTGGTCTGTGACGTATTTAGACTTAGGCGATATGTGGCTGCAGAGTTATTGAATTTTGAAAAATTGTCAATTTTTTTTGAAGTGAAAAATAAAACATTTCAGCTGCCTACAAATAATGTAGACATCCATGCATGCTCAAGAATTTTTAAAAATATATCTGTGTAATCCCATGTTATTTAACAACACACAGAATCAAGAACAATAATTTGGGTGATAATTTTGCGCCTTTAATCACACAGAACTACTCATCTATAAATGCTCTGGGCATGTGTTGGTGCAAAATAACTCCTCATGTGTGTGTAATATACCTTTAGACAATTAAAATATTGACTAGCAGTGAATCTATTATTGGTGGCACGACCTTGCTAGTCTGAAATAAAGAAAGTAAAAGATTTAACCCCTGACCTTCGTTCTCTTTCTCATGCTTTCATTTACAGATAATTTGAAAGAATTTTATCGCTTGAAGTGTCTAATAGTTTCTTTTAAAATTTACTTTGGTGGTTCTTTATAGAACTAATAGCCTGTTTCTACTCAAATGTGAAATATAAACAATCATGTTTACCGTGTAAGAATACCGCGTTGCACTTACACCACTCCGTTTATACTCACGGCAGAATCAGATTATTTTAGTTTCACTTGATGAAATACCATGTACACCGGATGTACGGATAGTACGGATAGTACAGGTTGATTGACCTTTTGCGCGGCGAAGCAGTGTGATAATCGGATTCTCATAACTGGTACCGTTTCTACTGGATTGCGACAGGTTATTTAAACGGCAATAACCATCTCCAGAGGTGGGAATAATACACCGGTAATTGTCTTACCCGGATTTTGAATAAACCGATTATTTTGTGTTTCTACTGGATGACTTACCCGGGTTTCTTAAACTTTATCGGCATTACCCAGGTAAGCATACTTGAGTACAAACACAGTAAGAACATTTATAAAGATATCATGATGTTATTTTCATCTTATCACTTTGTATGTTGTTGTTGATTTGTGATAAACCCACAGTTGATAAAAGTGCCTCATGCCTGGTGCAGCGTTCACGTTAGAGCATTTACGCTGTGCATTTATGTGTGCACATTGTTCATCACATTTCTCATTGAGTTCCTACAAGTTTAAATCCTAGGGGAGACTGTTTGTTTTTTGATTTGAGTTTTAGCATAGTTTTAAAATGCTCTGAAGTTACGGTAAAAATGACACAAGATTTTCTAACAAATTTGATCAGATCATTTTCATTGATGTGCTTGGTTTCAGCTTTCAAGATCGTCCAGTTTGAGAGAACCAAGGGTTTGTATGCCATTTTATTCCACGCTTGAAATGGTGGCAGAGATTAACTGTACTAACCTGATATTAATGATGGTGGCTGTAATTAGCTCAGAATAAGCGTAACTCTTAAAATGTCATGTAATGGTATTTTGCATTAGCTTAATGGGCTTATAAATTATGTGTAGCTTTGGGATATAAAATGCGTAGCTTTGGGGTGTAAAATGCGTGGCTTTGCAGAAAAAAGGGGTTGCTTTGTATTATAAAATGTGTAACTTTGTGGGATAAGAGCATGCAAGCCAACTGAACAGCTTCCATGTATGAATTGTTCTTGAGCAAGGCTGTATTTATAGTTCTTATGAGCTACTAAACGTTTGGTACAAGTGTTTGTTATCTGCTTCTGCTTTAGATACTTCGCAACACTCCAATTGGAGTCAACAATCAAAATTCCAATGTATTTTCTGTAATAATGGAGGCCTGGTGATGGAAAATCAATGCACCCCACGTTTTTGTATTTAATGTCAAACATTTGATAGTTTCATTACCAAGGCTCTGTTGTTGATTACAAAATTCATTGGAATTAATAGCAATAAAGACTTGTGAAAGCAAATATTTGGTAGATATGGCCTTGCGTTGCTTTTCTCAACCCCAGTGTCAAATGGACATTTATGGACATTCTTCAGCAATGAAAGAGAATAGGCTTGTTGCAAAGGTGTGGCAATGCTCACACTTATAACTTGGAACTTTGGAGACAATGATCGGTAGTGCTTAGATGCAGTGGGAGAACTAACCATTGAGCTATAAGGTCTAATAACCAGCCATGCAGAACTAGCTAGGATAAGAATACTTGCTCAAGAGACCTCTAACCCTAACTGACCACACGTGATTTTCTCCTCCTCCTCAGAAAGGGAGTGGTGAAAAAAGCATGGTTTCATTGGATTCGAACCTGGGACCTCTCGCTTCCCAAACCCAGTATACAATTAGCAGGCCACCGCTGAGGCGCTGCCAGGGCAGCGTTTCTGTTGCCATATGTAACCCCTATCTATGACGTATTTGGACTTGATTTGGATTTGATTTCAATAATGAGATTCCGTGAGATTATGGTCAGTTAGGGTTAACGAGCAAAACATTGAATCTGACTTTTTGAATTTAAGTACATTGTAACCAATCTCTCAAAGTATTTACCTGGTCTAGGGATTCGTACTCATCTCCATCAAGCCCAATAAATATCTTAGTAAAGATGATGTGGTTTTGCCTTCAATGAGTTGCCACAGTTTAACTTCCTTCAAACCAAACCATACCCTGTCCATCATCATAAAACCCATTCAAATACAGATGTTGTGCAGAGTCGTTCTGGTCATTGTAGTGGATGACAGTATTTGCTAAATTGCTATTAGAATGAGCTTGAAAGAATATTTCTTTACATTTTTGCCACATCATAATTCTAAGTGAGATTAAGTATTTTCTAATGATTAAGATAATGGAGTAAGTAACTACTACAACACAGCTTGTTCTTGGTAGAGGATAGGTGCATTAAATAGGGGGAGCGGGTTGGCCCAGTGGTAGTTCCCTCGCCTTATGAGGTCCCGGGTTTGAGTCCCACGTCGGCGCTTTATGTGCATTTGGTTTCAGTCCAAGCTCGCTTCCGCAGGTTTTTCTCCGGGTACTCAGGTCTTCGTCCTGCATTCAAAACTGAATTTTTAAAACATCTTGGAGCTCTGTTGAAGATAAGCTTCCTTTAGCTTACTTGGTACCACCAAGTACCAGGTTGGGTTTCCTTAGTGAAAGTTTAAAACAAAAGGATTTTTTTTAAAGCAAGCTCATATAGAATTGCTCTTAGCTAACTGCTACGCTAGAAGCCTCTTTAAAATAATTTAAAATACTTTATTTAGATTTAGAATTAGAATAGGGAAACATACCTGTATACAATTTAAGTATGTAGCACTAGTTTTCTTGTAGAAATTAAACTAACCATTATTTAAAATTGTAGCTTTCTTTCCTTGTACAGAGGACTGAATGTTTTTGCTCTATTATAAAACACAGGGTGTCCCAGAAAAATCCTTACAATCTTTGCGTGTAATTTTCCAGGGTTTAACGGATAGTTAGAAAGTATGTAAAGCTTGCATTTTATAGCCTATGAATTGAACTTGTAGATACCGTTTGTTTCATTTCAATCGGTTGTGTACATCAAAAGTTTTGCTTTGTCAAATATTTGGATGTCAAATTTTGTGGTCCAATTTCACGATTTTGCAAGTTCCTCTTTAATGAAGTTCCATTCAACCGTAACAATGTTTACTCATTTATTATGTATATGCTTTCTTTTATCCGTACTGAAATATTAACAAATTTGATGTAAAAATAAGACAGATATGATAAATTTGTGACCCATTTTTATTCCATTCAGAAACACCCCTACTTTATGACCAATAATCATGAAATTGGACCAGACAAAAATCAACCGAAATATTTGATAAAACATAACTTTTATTGTATACACTATCGATTGAAATCAAACAAACAGTATCTGAAAGTTCAATTCCTGGGCTATAAAATGCAATCTTTATATACTTTCGGACTATCCGATAAACCAAAGAAAATTACACGCAAAGATTGTAAGGTTTTTTCTGGTACACCCTGTATGATTAATAATCTCTTATTAACCAGTGTTTTCTCTATGGCCATAGTCACAAGGACACATATTGTAAAACTTTCCCCCTATATTTTGCTTTTCAAACTTCTCAATCATACTGCTGTAACGTAGTGTGCCTAACAATTGCATGGTTTGATAAAACCGTACATTTAGATTTCATTCCATTGAGCATATCACCACGAGCTCCTGGTGATTAATAAGGCATTTGGATTGCATCCCAAGTATCTTTCAATCTATAGTATCTATAACATTCTTTTCTATCTCAAAGGCGCATAGGGCAAACTTGAGCAGTGCTCATACTCCTCTCTTTTTAGAAAGAGGCCTCTCCTATCCCCAAGGAAATTCACTTTTGTGTATATTCTTACAGTTACTTAAGGTTTGTAGCAATCAGGCCTGTAGCCAGAATTTTAAGGGTGGGGGTAGGACACAAAATTGCATAGTGTTGTACCTATACTCTGTAAACCTTGAAGTATGCAACAAGTAGCCGATTAACGCACCAGAACCAATATGACCATACAGGGAAGTAAATAAGTCCATATTTCTTGAATCATAACAAGGTACCAAATCTTGCTGAATATTCAAATAAATTTATCTACAATGTTTGTCCATGTGTTAGGAACAAAATTAGCCCAAAATAAAACCAAAATTATGAAGAATTCATGTAAAAATATATTAATACGCATTGATTCGGCCTTAATCAATCCTAATCAATCATTACTTAAGTCTCTTACACAACACAAAACCACCAGTTCACAATGTTGAAGAATAGAAGGGATATGCTATGGATCTTGTAACAGAGTCTGATTTCTTGTTGCATACTTCAAGGTTTATAGAGTATAGGGGATTTTTTAAAATGAATAAAAATTACCAGAGATTTACAGTGCTTTATGCCTCCGTGATATGTAATTCTACTTTGGCCCATGAAAGTTCTGTTCACAACACCAAGCATCATTTCAGGTTCTGCGGCAACTTCAGATATGCTGAACCTTGATTAATCAACATATAAATCCTGGCTGCCTGGATCAGTTCCCGGAGTTCATCAAATTTTCCATTAGACATACCGTAGCAGTTAGTTCTTAGTTTAAGCACACCCACTTTTGTAATGCCGTGGTTCAAACTCTGAACATTTTGCACTGCTTAAGCAAATGCTTTACCAATCAAGCAAACTTGACCTCAAACTGCTTTTGGACCCTCCAGCTTGCAAGAGCCTCTTTTTTAATAATTTTTTTGGGTTTTTTTAAACAAAAAAATGGGCAAATTTGGAACCAATTGAAATTGAATCCTTGGAAATTGTTTTTTGATTGTGGAGTCTCATGATGGGATCTATCAGTTCTGTAACCAAATATGAGATGGTTTGTCCAGGGGTCAAATTATACCAAACCCATCATTAGCTAAAACCACTTCTCGACTGTTCATAATGTTGAATTAGTGCAGTGCAAACTCTAGGCCTATATACCTTATAATCAGTTTAAAGTTGCAATTCATGATTTTGATGTGACAAAAACCTGGTCTCTTTTCTAGCTTAATAAAAAGAAGAGTATACTATAAATATATTCTGAAAATTTCACTTGATTCTGACCATTCGTTTCCAAGTTACAAGCTTTTCAGCATTTTGAAAATCCCCATATGCTATATACTGTGTTGTAATTACTGTCGGAGCCCCAACAATAGTTAGAAAATGACACATTTTCTCACTTTTCTCAAATATGCAAGCACATATGAAAGAATGGTTTGGGGATCATAACATATACCCGTTGAGGATTCTTATAAGCTAAAAAACTCAATTTTAATAGAGGTGACCTTGAGGATGAAAAGTGGATGAATTGCCCCTTTAAGCAGTAAAGTTTGCTGAAACGGTAAGGCCCTCGGTGCGGACGGTCCCAAGTTCGAACCCAGCTGGTGCCAAAAGTTGAGTGTACTTGAAATTCCCTTGGACAGGAACCAACTGCTAGTTGTCTCGTGGAAACCAGTACGAAACTTGGGGAGCTGATCCGGGCAGCGATGGTGCATATATGGGCTGATCCAGATTCAGCGCCCCTAGAGGTTGTTGCAGAACCTGAAATGATGCTTGGTGTGGAATATGGAGCTTACTTGGGCCACAGTGGTCAGCGAACACCTGTAAAGTGTGCAGAGGCTGTAAAGAATTACAAATCTGGGAGGCACAGTGCACTATAAATCCCCAGTATTTATTTATTTACAATGTGTTGTACACTTGCAAAGTACTTTTACAAAAATCTTACATCTCAACAAGATTGGTTTCAAAGTGATTTGTGCATTGGATACAGCCCCTTCCCCCCCTTCATTCCAATTTGGAATGTAACCTACATAAAGAACTGGCTTCAGTACTGACAGGAATTCATTGATGAAATCTGGATGTGTACATTTTATATACCCACAAGATCTGTATATGGTGATGTGTTTTGGGGCACTTGTATGAAAGGTGGACATCATAATGGTTCCATATAAGTTGTGGTTGATTCAAAAAGCCATCTGAAATACATTTTAGATACACTGAATTGTTTTTATTGTTTAATTCAGCAAAATCATAATCATAATCATTAGGCCAAAATTCATCACATATTTTAAGACAATAACTTGAAAACATGTTATCCTTATTTGCATATATTTTTCTTATAGAAAAAAAACTTGTTTCATGATTTTTCTTTTTTGGATGTCGTAAATTTGTGTGGTCCACTTATTCTCTACCTTTTCACAGGACCTCTATTTCTGTGTAATGCATGATATCCATTTCAAAATTCAAGTGGCCCATCTCACAGTCCTGGGCTGGGGTGGGGTGGTACTCAAATTTGGTTTTGGTAGAGACGTGCCTCTGGGACATTTGGAAAGCTACCCATGCAAATACCACTTTTTAAGAAAATCAATTTTTCATTTTTTCTGTCCAAATTTGCTCAATTTTGGCAAATTTTTTCTAACATTTTGAGAAGAAATATCAAAATTTGCGGAATGTGGCGCAAATTTCGGAAAATTTTGAAAAGAAATCTCTATCAAAATACCTCATTTTAGGAAGAAAAAGGACCGATTGGAATACCAGAAAGCCTGATTTTGCTACCTGAATTTGCGTCATGTCCCCATACCCCGGGCTCACAGTGCATGTTGGTGATGTATCATGCCTGAGTTCAATGTACTCCTCCATTGGATGTACAAGATATGTATCAACATCAGCCCAGGTTTGTTGACAGATACTTGGTGATGATGAAATCACAATAAGCTCTTCTTGAAATGGGATGAAAACTGATCATGGTAATAACTTGGTCCGATTGGCAAGGCTGAGCTAGGCGGCAATAAACCATAGGTGATGGAAGATTGGGATATAGATGATGTAGTTATTCAGATAGAGATTGAGAAATTGGATTTTAGAATACATTGTGCTTTATACTGAATTCATCAATTAAAGTTATAGTTGTTTGGTTATGCTGCATCAAAAAATTAAGAGAGTTGATGTGAGTTCAAATGATTTAATCATCTTGAGGAGTCGTTTTGATCAATGGTTTGATTAAATAGCAAGAGTTGATTAAATAGCAAGCATAAAAAAAATGCTGAAACTACAAATAGAATCAAGCCTCAAATTTCACGGCTGCCATCGCGGTCATGGTCGTCGATGCCCTTGTCGTTGGCCTTGATGCCCCAAGAAAAGCATCAACCTGGACGGCCAGTCTGGCAGTGCTCCTATTTCATAGTGGTCATAATGCCCATAGACTCCCCTGCCAGTACTGTGCCCTGCCATTCGTTTTTGTTTGTTTCAGTGTACTAACTACTGAATGAAAATATAATAATAAAAAATGAAAAAGTGTCGTGAGTTCGTGAAAAAATTCAAGTCGATCTTTTGACGAGTCCATTCCCACAGCCAGCAAATTTCTGCACAAAACTTCCGCTTTATCGATGTATTCACGTGCGAGTGTATGTCGTCTTATATAGGGAAAACTTTTAGATCGTGATATTGCATGCTGGCCAAATAATTCTAATGGTATTAATAAACAATGAGAAAAATGAAACAATGGAAAAATAGTATGCATTTGAACAAAAAAAAAAAGGTGTAGCGATAACGTTAAATGTTGTATATTACCTTGTTTGATCTTAAATATTGCAAAGAACAGTAAAAAATACAGTTACCATCGCATCGGAGAACATGACTAAATTTGCCGACTACAACATTTGTTGAAGTTCATCCGAGCCCGCACAATTAAATATTGTTTGGGCCTCTGTGCGCTGTCTTCCTGGCCTTGGTGCCCCCAAAATGGTTTATGGTCAAGGCCATCTTGGCCTGCCCTAAAAACGTCGAAATTCGAGGCTTGAATAGAATCCTTGTGATTTACCTTTCTGAAATAGTTTACTTTAATGAGATGTAAGAAAAACACATTTTTTGGGATTGTAAGGCTCAATTCACAATGATAGCACTATTGTTATATAGATTATGAAACGGGCAATACTTGGACAACCCAATTGAGGTTTTCAATATGCCCTTTGTAAAGCAGAGGTATGCAAGCTATGGCGGGGGTATTTGATACACACACTGACTGGTTGGATGCGTAACACCAACCAAAATATTGATCACATGATAGTGATCACCTGACAAATACCAGTCTCATACTATCAGCACCTTTATTATTGACCTGGGGTGGTACTCTGTGCTTCATTGGGTTGGGTGCCAGGCCCGTAGCCAGGATTTTTCAAAAGGGGGTGGGTGGATTTTCCAAAAAGTGGAATTTTTGGAGGAAACATTTTCTGACAAGCAAAAAAAAAAGGTTTTCAGTAGTTTTCCAAGCATATTGTGAAGTATTTTATTAAGAAACGACATACATTTACGTGTTTTGGTGCTTTATAGGTGTTTTTGGTGGAC
>JXSR01S073090.1:91061-101329 GCA_000969725.1 Ophiothrix spiculata
TTAAGGGATTTTAAATATTCACAAAGTGCATAGTGAAAGCCATTGGGTGATATATGTTCAACATAAAACCAATTAACATGTATTTTACTGTATTAATTTATTTCCAGTAACTGGTTTATTTTTGAACATGTTAACCCTTTGGACACTGGCCAATCTGAGCACATGTTAGTCAACATGAATAATAGTCCTGGTTCGAATGCTAGAAATTGGAACAATTCTGGACTAAAAAATCAAAGTTACTGATGCTTATACAGTTATTTAAAAATTTCCGAGTGGGCCCAGCTATGCACAGACACAGATATGCTCAGAATGGCTAGGTCTGAAATTTTAAGTGTTACATTATCATTCAAAGTTCATTTATATGCAGCCACCTGGTTCCAAAGATACAATATGTTAATTTGACCTTTCAAAACAATAAAATGCTAAGTCAAAATCAACATTTCCAACAACAAATTTATGCCCAGATCATGTCGCACACATAAAAGTTGTTTCATTGTATCTTTCGTGTGCGGCAGACGACCAAGCATTTTCAATTTTGAGTTTTCGTAGCGTAGAACAATACATTTGCATATTTGCCGCAATGGTTTGTCGCAAGGAAAGTTGAATTTATTCTAACTTATAGCGACGTATTATTGATACCATCATGACAAGGTTATCGATATCTGCTTGTCATACTGCTTGACGCAAAATTTTCCAGATACGACAAGGTCAAACTTTGCGCACTTGAAATTTTTGATGTCACTCTGGTCGTACGACCACCATGACATGGCACTCTCAAACCAGCTTAAATGTTCAATTGGATGACATGCATGACCAGTATAAGTATAAATAAGAAACATGCTAACGTTGCCATTTTTAAAAATGAGGCTGTTGATTATTTTATTTAAATTTGTTGATTAAGCCTAGATATGCCAAACATGCCTTTTATTTTTGTTATCAGAAGGTGTATACATAATTCGGTGATATTTGTATTTACACATTGGTAATGTCATTTTTGCTGTAAAACAGGTTTTAGAATCTTCATCTTAATATTTTTAATTCTCTTCTTTTTACATTTTGATATGACATCATTTGTTTGTTTGTTTTAACTCTGACATGATATGGTTTGTTTACAAATCTAACCTAGCTGTAGACTGAATCCATCAGTCTTACAATAACTGCACACACGTATCACTGTGTTGGCTCAAACAACAGGAAGTGAGGGAGCCCCATTTGGCGACTGGTGGATCCACTCTAACCTAGCTTCAAGACCTCTTTAATGCATCGGTGCATTGTTCTCCACCATCATTCTTTCATCAAAGTTCATCATTCATGAAATTCAAAGACACGATCATTGATTTAGATATACCACTTAAATTCACGGTCCATGGGTGGAAGTTTTTACAGGGGGTGTGATTCTTTAGGGTTTTTGGTGTAGATTTCAGGATTTTTTTGTTCAAAATTTCAGCAATTTTATTTGTTTTCAGCTCGATATAGGGTATTTTTGACTAATTTTATGTTGTTTTTTCAGGATTTTCCACTGAGCCAGGATTTTTTCCAAAACCCCAATCACACCCATGTTTTAAGCAGTCTTCCACAGCAGATTTCAAATGAATGCTCTATAAACTTGGCACTTTTATTTGACATTTATATGTGATAAATTTATCTAAATTTAGAAAGCGTGTACATTTCTAATGGAGCTGTTCATTTGGTCAGCTCGTTTATAATTCACACTCCCTCTGCTAATAAGCAATTGAGCAATGTCATAAGTGATTCTGATGCCTGTTGGCATTGAATGCAATACTACCGTAGCATTTTCCAATTTCACGTACGCAACATAGGGATCTTGAAATGACTAGCTCAGAAACCAGTGTGATTTTCACAATGTCTGGACTGTTATGTGTATTTAAGTTTTTATCTGTTCATCAAGTATATGTTGTAGCGATATTATACATGCTTTATTCCAACAGATACTTGATGAAATAATCCTTCCAGCTTGCATTTTTTACATTTTTAATAAGTGTTGCTTTTGAAACCATGCCACTGCTGTTCACTTTTTTTGAAACAAACCCAAGTTTTCTGATTTCAAAATTATCAAAACCTTCTTGAGAGACACACTGGTCCCCTGCTTGGACCACACTTTCTGCTGACACTCTCCAATGAGAAGGCAAAAAACCAGTGTATCTTAGAGATGATGGTTAGGTTTAGAAACACTTGACCATGCAGGTTTTTATTTTAGAAACACTGTGCATGATACCAAGCACAATTGTGTGTGAGACTATCCTGTGCTTCTCTTAGAGTAATGTTTAATTTGTAAATAAAATTGACTGTCATTTTGTTTTGTTAAAACAATATAATGTATATAACGGATTACAGCTGTAATTATGTATATGTTAAAGTATCTGCTTTCAATTATTATAGCCCACCCTTATTTTTTCTTTCTGTTTATTTTTTTTTTGTCTCTTTGATGCTCAGTTATGCTTCTTTCAAAGTATGAGCTGTTGTTGCAAGCAACGTTATTATATCATCAATTTTGTTTTCAAACAATCAACCTTTTCATGATAAAAATTGATAAGAAAAATGCTAAATAATTTATAAATGCTAGAAGGATGACAAATTTATAAGTCCTAAGATCACAATTAAAGGCAAGACATAATCCCAGTGGGCACAAATTTACTTCTCAATGTTGAATCAACGTTAATTCAAGGTTGATATTTCCACTTAAAATCAACCACAATTCAACCCGAGCAAGTTTATATCTCAACATAAAATCAACTACAATTCATCAATCTCAACTTCAATTCAACCACATTTCAACCGAAAATCAACCATCTCAACCTCAAATCAACCAAATATTAATCAAAATTTCAACCTTAATTCAACCTTTTATCAACATTGATATCTCAACTTCAAATCAACCACAAAGGTTGATACCTCAACGTCAAATCAACCATAATTGTACTACTTATAGTTGATATCTAGACTTCAAATCAACCACAATTAAACCACAAAGTTAATATCTCAACTTCAATTCAACCAAAAATCAACATCTAAACCTTATATCAACGTTGATAAAAGGTTGAATTCAAGTTGAAATTTTGGTTGATATTCTGTTGAGATGGGTGAATTTTGGTTGAATTATAGTTGAATTTCAGTTGAGAAAGAATTTTGGTTGATCATTGTTACCAATTCAACTCATTTCTCAACCAAATATCAATGTTGAAAAATGATTGAGAAGTTGATCTGTGCCCACTGGGATGTGCATAATGAGCTTTGCTCAGCATGCCTTGCCAAATATGACAATTTGACTTAGCGTAAAACAGGGATTCTCAACCAGCAGCACACGCCAAATTTGGCGCTTTGACAAGTACTGATTGGCGCTTTGACACTCTTAGAAATATGCAAGCTTGGCGCTTTCCCCTCCAATTTTGGTCAATTATGTGGCGCATAATGTGAGGGCTAGTTGAGCATTCCTGGTGTAAAATCACATGTATTTCATAATGGGCTATTCCAGTGGTTCATTTTCATGCACTTCTGGATAATTAATGATTTTGGTCTTTCCCTGCCAATTGTATTTTCATGTGTATTGATGATATGCTCTGAACATTTAACATTATTTACATGTATGTTTTCCCCAAAACGATTAGCATTATCAAGAAAATCTTATCATAGATTTGGTAAATCTTCTCTAATTTGTGGTCTTGTCAATGCATCCGAGGCAATGTCCAAAGTCAATGTCAGCAATAAATCTATATTTACATATCTGATGATCCTACTGGTGGAAAGTTTAAAGAGTAATTCCTGTTCGATGTGTTCATCGTTAGAGGGGCATATTAATGGATTGTTCTTGTATTCATGTTGTCAAAAAAGATAAAATCAAATCATGTTTTATTTCCATCAAAAATGTATACTAAAAATGCAATTAAATTTAATAATGGAGGCGAAATACCTGTTCAGTATTACTCCACTTTTCCAAAATGCTTCAATAACTAATCATGACTAAATAAATTATAGCAATATCTAAAAAGAGTATAGTAGAAGTTGGCAACCTCCTTTTACTGACGTTGGGAGTTAACGGTTAATAACAAGTCTGTGTAAACAATTTTTTATACGGTTGTGTACACACAAATTCACGCAATTCACACAAAATCAAAGAGAAAGGTTGATTGAACACATGTACGGTTAACCGTTTGAAACAGTTTGTAAACGTTTATGGCAATACCGTTTGAGTATACGTGTACACGGTTCCAACGTTACCTTTTACTAAAAATCATATTTTTATGGCAGTTAATTAAAAAAATTTAAGCTCCTTGCGTAATTGTTTTCTGCAATATTGTAATGCTTGTGATATGAGTGGCACATTTTATTGTTTTCAAAAGATCTTTTTAACATATTTCTTTGGTAAAAGCTTTAAAGATCAAAAGGAATATTTAAGGTTTTTTTTATCATTAATACGTTATATCACCGCTTTTCATGCTTTTACTTGGTTTTATAAATTCTGAACAGTTCATTTCAGATAGTTTTTAAAAATGATTTTTCAGATAAGTTTGAACAAATTATTTTTAAAGTTTATGTTCATTTTCAATGCAGTCTTACCATTATTTTATGTTAATAATCTTGGATTTAATATAAAAATGTTAACAGAGGCTTTGTAGGCCTTTTTTGTGTTATTTGACGCAGCGTTATATACACTCCCGGTCAAAAGTGTTTGCGCACAAAACCTTTAACCAGCCATATCTCAAGAACCGTTCATCATTTGCGTATTTTTTTTTTATTTATATTTTACATATATAGATCTAAAAAATTCAACAGGAATTGCATTCACTGCATTTGAAAATACGGCGTGCTAAACATACTGTATACTTTCTTCTGCACATTCAAAAACGGAGTTTAAATACGTACATAACTGCACATTTGTTGGAAAACTTATAACCTGATTTTTTTTTACGGTTACACAGTGATAACAAGCATTGAATAATAAACTACATATCAAAAAGTGCAGTTCCAGGCAGTTAACCGCCAGTTGAGTTTGAAATGGCCCTTCTCAAGCAGTTTTTAAAGTGAAACACATTATTGTACTTGAATACAATCTTCATATAAGATAACTTAATCTGATACAGATTAAGTTATCTTATTTTCTTGAAGATTGGTATGTAACAGGGATTGCTGCAAATATTTCCATTTTCCAGTATTAATTAAGACCCAAATACTGTGTTATAAGTTAGTCTGTGCCTTTATTCATTTCTGTAGTACTCTAGGACCATTTTCTTCCACTTCCATGTAATCTGTTTTGTATGAAACCATAGATTAAACCAGGCCTCCATAGGTATGCAGTTGCATATCATGTAACTAAGGGCGTGTTCACACATAATTTGGTCATGACTATATTCTTGCTCGTGAGCGAGACAACTTATCAGTTGCGTTCACCCTGGGACATGGCTTGCGCGTTAAAACTAGCGGCACGTGACTTTTGGTCACGAGCGAGACACTTTCTAAAATTGCGTTCACCCAGAGAATTTGTTCATGAGTGGCTCAAGAGCGAGAATATAGTCATGACTAAATTTTTCAGTGTGAAAATGTCCTAAGACAGGCCATGACAGTTAACTTTGCATGGTCTCATCTTGTAGAACACAGTACACTCTTTTTGATGCTAGGTTTACGATCTCGTTTGCATTCCCAAGTGCGCAACAACAAAAGCTAACGCATGATACACAACTGAAACGAGAGTGTTTACGCAGTAACTTTGGTTTATGCCTCACGGTTTATGCAGACTACCAACAACTTTTTTTATCTGAATTTGGTCACTAATGGATTGGTGTTAATATCTTCTCATTTTTGCAAACCAAAGTTGTTTTAAATAAATAAATAAATTGCAGGTGATTTATAGTGCACTACGCGGTCCCCCTGACTTGTAATTCCACACGGCCTCAGCACACTTTACAGAGCAGTTCTAATCATTGGGTTAAATCACTAACTGGACTCCCTGGGGCCAAAGGGCTTATACTGCGGCCTACAAATTGGCGCAACCCTAGCTTGAGCAATTCACACCCTCATAGAATATACAGTTTTTCGCAAACTCAGCTCCGGCTGGGCTAGAATGCGGAACGATCGATATCTTATGTTTAACAGTTTGGGAACTAACCGACTGAGCTAGCGAGAACTGATTTTTCAGTCTTGATTGAGCTAGCGAGAACTGAAGTTTTGCATACTTAGATTCATGGTTTATATATCTTCAAAATTTCACATACCGGTACATATGTTTGTGTGTGAAAATAACACAATTTGTACTAACTGACAATTTTTTGGTGCAAAAAGCACTTGCAAGTTGTACATCCCCTACCTGCTGGCAAGCCTCTGCTTAAATTGGAAACACACAGGAGATGCCTCCCCAGGTAGAAATCGAGTACAATTCTAGTACAAAATCGAGTACAATTCTAGTACAAATCGAGTACAATTCTAGTACAAATCGAGTACAATTCTAGTACAAGATTGGAGTGTGCACATTTGGAACACCATTCGAGTACACTTTAAGCACAATTCTAGTACAAGTACTCGAATGATGTTCCAAATGTGCACATTCCAATCTTGTACTAGAATTGTACTCGATTTTCTCCAGGGTCCTTTGACCAAATAATGTGACACTTATTGGCTTATCATAACTGCAAGCTCTAAATCAAGAGGTAATATTATTGTATGTAATGATTTCTAGGAGGTTTGATAACTGTGCCAAATAAGTTTGCCTTCTCATTATGTCGCTCCACAAATCTAATGAGAGATAAAAACCGTCATGTGAGTGCAAGAAAGTCATATCTGCAATGGCTGCCCTTAGTTATATTTATTTTATTTCTTGTCGCAACAATGTGAAAAATCCCTCAAAATGTTCCCTTCTTATGTCAGTGGTTCTTGAAATGGTTCACCTGAAGAACCATTTCAAGAACCACTGACCCAAGACTGGATGTCATGCGGTGTGCAATCCAAATTTATGACGTAAGGCAGCTATTGCAGATACGACTTTCTTGCACTCACATGATGAAACAAGGTTGTTCTATTGTCGCATATGATGTCATTCTTTGTCATTTTATCCTTCTGTTTTTATTATTTAAACTCTGCGCCATAAGTTCTTACCCATGATTTCTACATGCCTGCAGATGAATTAAATTCATGTTTTTCTGATAATTTTTGGCACACCAAACAAAGTACAAATGTATCATCGATTTGAAGTTGGAATATATCAAATTCTCCAACCAGCGACACAGATTTGCCAAGAACGGATGCTTTTAAAAAATACCTCTGAACTCAATTCTTGCAAATTCTTGAACAACACACTGAGGGTAAAACCACAAGCACCATGACTGCACACTGTGAGAGGCCGGGATCAATAACACTAGGACTCGCTCCATAGCGTGGGCTATTCAATTCATCGTGACAGCACACGATAGCATTATTGACCCGTTGGATACCGTATTAACAGTAACCACTGGCCCTGTACTCATTTGGCTCTGATAATGGTTCTGCGTATAATTGACCAATTTGCAACAATTTAATTCAGAGGTGAATTGTCAAAATCATCCATTCTTTGCAAATCGGTATCGCATGTTAAAGAACTTAATACATTCTGAGTACAAAGTGATGACACTTGTTTGATGTGCCAAAAATGATCAGAAAACATTCATGTAATTCATCTGCAGGCGTGTCGAAATCATGGGTAAGAACTTATGGCGCGGAGTTTACTTGCTATACATGTATACCATGTGAACTGCATTTTTAAACCAATTTTCCTACTGAATGGTTCCTATTTGTGATCTCCATTCACCTAGTATTATATTTTGTACTTTATGATATTATAAAGGGCTTTCACTGGCATGTGAATTTAACATATCAACACACTTATCTAGAGGTCAATGTTCATAATGGTTGATTGAATAAAATATCCAAATGAGAATGAAGATTTTATTGGTAGTTTGAAGAAGTTTATTATGGAGTTGACTTATTGTAGGCAAAAGAATTGTTTGATTTTACTACAAATAGTTCAAAATGACAATGGTCGGTCAGTCAGGTAACCTTTTTTTCAATAATACAACTATGTAGGCCAACCAACGAATTTAAAAGGGGGAACTGGTACTCACCGCCATTTTGATTTCACTGTTGTGTAAATCCTATGGGACGGCAGCCATCTTTGATTGTCGCTCATGGAGGGTGAGTTATTGTACCTCCGGCATTTTATGGCTCCGCATGGCACACTACTAGAGTCTTCACAATGGATTAGCGGCTTAATTGATGTAATTTGATCAGAGCAATTCGCAATACACGCTACTTGAAACGACTTATTATGTTGCCTATAATTGCTTTTATGTGTTATTTGTAAATATTGTGTAAATCAGCTTATGCTGCGATGCAATGTGAATAAACCTTGAATTGAATTGAATTGAACAGACGCGGTTTGCGCGTGAAACAAAATGCACACTCTGTTTGTGTACGTCAATTGAAGATTTACGCGATCTGCCTGGATATCGGACCAAATATATCCGGAAGTACAATGACTCTGCTCCATGAGCGACACAAGATGGTTGCGTATCCTGATTCCCCTATATAAGTTCCTTGAGGCCAACACACAACAGGCCACACACAAAAGGTTCAAAATACAAGTTAATTATGATTTGAAATTGAATCTTTATTCTTTAAAAACAATTAATTTTTAACACAACTGCTGAAAACAATCAATTATTCACATTTCAGGGGAAAAAATGGGTATTTGAAAAAAATAGGGTCGGTATTTTGTACAGCGAATAGGAAAAAACAAACTTGGGGCGATTTTTATAATTTTTCGAGTACAACCAAGCAATATTTTTTGGCCGTATGAGGATCTATGTTTACATTACAACAGAAATTTTACAACAGAAAAATCTGCTGGAAATTCTTAGTATTTTCTTTATTTTTTGCTGCCTATTTTCGTCAGTGTCTCAAAAAGTGTTCTGTCGCAAAGTCCCCCTTTTCGGGGAGAGTCATCACATATTTGGTATTTAATACGAATACTGACTGATTTTTGTTGTGATAGAATGAAATGATCTCCCCGTGGTGATCTCAAAATCATGATAGTCTATGAGATCAATTCAGAGAAATAATTTTTATCGTGTTACTTAAGGGGGGGAGCAGGAAGTTTTTTGAAAAAAAAAACTTGACCCACCCAAAGGTGAAAAAAAACCACTTGACCCACACACAGGAGAAAAAAAAAACTTGACCCACTGGGGAATGGAAACTTGCCCCATCTACAACTAAAAATAAAAAAACTTTGCCTCATCAGACACTAAAAAAAAAAAACTTTCCCTGCCAGGCTGGAGAAAAAAAAAACTTGTCCTAACCCAAACTTCCTGCTCCCTCCCTTGAAGTCTAATGGTGCGTCCCTAAAGCTTGTTGACAATGTCATCACAAACCACTGAACAAACAGATTTTGACAGACAAAGCACACCATCCACACCCCTCCCCCCCCCAAAAAAAAAATACCCCTTTGTATTTGAAGATTGCAAAAGAGTGTAATCAGCAAACCTTGGACAGGCATAAATAAAAATATTGCAAAACTTTGTGCGGAGCTTGAGTGTGAACAAGTGTTATCTATAGAATATAGCAGGGTATGAATGAGTGTTATCTATTGAAGATAGCAGGGTGTATGATAGCAATGTGTGAATGCGTGTTATCCATAGAAAATAGCAATGTGTGAATGAGTGTTATCTAAAGAAGATAGCAGGGTGTGAACAAGTGTTATCCATAGAAGATAGCAGGATGTGAATGGGTGTTATCCATACAAGATAGCAGGGTGTGAATACGTGTTAGCAGGGTGTGAATGAGTGTTATCCATAGAAGATAGCAGGATGTGAATGGGTGTTATCCATACAAGATAGCAGGGTGTTAATACGTGTTAGCAGGGTGTGAATGAGTGTTATCCATAGAAGATAGCAGGGTGTGAATGAGTTTTATCTAAAGAAGATAGCAGGGTGTGAATGAGTGTTATCCATAGAAGATAGCAGGGTGTACATGAGTGTTATCTATTGAAGATAGCAGGGTGTGAATGAGTGTTATCTATAGAAGATAGCAGAGTGTGAATGAGTGTTATCTATAGAAGATAGCAGGGTGGGAATAAGTGTTGTCTATTGAAGATAGCAGGGTGTGAATGAGTGTTGTCCATAGAAGATAGCAGGATGTGAATGAGTGTTATCTATTGAAGATAGCAGGGTGTGAATAAGTGTTACCTATAGAAGATAGCAGGGTGTGAATGAGTGTTATCTATTGAAGAT
>JXSR01S073091.1:25167-35468 GCA_000969725.1 Ophiothrix spiculata
GTCTCTCAATTTAGAGGGAAAATGACCAAATATGAGCTTATATTGGAGAAAAACTGAGATTTTTGCATCAATATTTGTAAATATCTAGAACAAAACTAAGCCACTCAACCCACATTTCAACTACTTTTGAGACACTCTAGTGCAACCGGTGTGTCGTGTAATGGTGGCCCGCATGTGCCATAGGGTGGTGCGGGGTAGATCAATTAGTGCTGTGGAATCTTAATTTACCTAAATATGCATAAAATGACTTAATTTGTATTATTTGTTGACCCCCTTCACATATAAAGCAAGCTCAGGGATCTCTAGATAAAATCATACCATTTTATAGAACCTTGACAAATGCTATCTTATGAAGATAGCAGCATTAATCTACTTTCGAATCATTGAAAAATCAATTTGAACGTTCACAAGAAATGATTCTAAAAGCAATGTTCCATTTATGAAGCTCTATGAGCATGAACACATCTCAATTCTTTACCTATTATTAAAGTAGGAAATCCATAGCTTGAGACAGTTCTTCATCTCTCCATTCCAACGCCAACAGCCGAGACCATTTCGCGTTGAGGTCGGAATTTGGCCGGAAATCCTGTTTTGCAAGTGATGGTAGAATCATTATTGCCGTGTTTGATGAAGCCTGTCAAGAAAGAAAGGGAAACAAAGAGAGGAAGAGAATAAATAAAATAAATAAAATGAAATGTGAAAAACAATCATGAGCCTGCCCAGACCCCAGGCTAGACCAGGGCCAGGCCAGGGCAGGGCCAGGTCAGTCAGATTTCAAACAACACGGCACTTTCACGCTACATTTGGTACTCCATCGAAGGCAAATTTCATCATATGTTGAGTTAAAAGTCACCAAAATGCATCAAAACACACAAACAGGCCTTTTTAGTACGCTTTGGCTGCATCCTAGTAGTACGTGACAGTGCTGCATAGTTAAGCTTACAACTTTGAAATTTTACCCATTTTACAAATTTACACAGTGACTAAAACATGTTTAAAATTGCCCAATTTCACACAAATCCATCATATTGACAGGAAATGCAGTCTTAAAATTGATAAATTCAATCAAAACAAACATGTTTGTGTCTTACCGTACTCCAAACAGCCTGGTATACTTGTTAATGAGCATAGGGTGAAACGGGGCAAAATGACTCAAAATTCACTTAAGGTTGCACAGCACTAATTGGTATTCCTATTGTTTTACATGCAAATATTGTGTCTTTTTTACCCCAAAATGTAACATTTATGGTGTGACAATGCAATAAAACCATTGATTTTCTGAAAAACAATGAGATTTACTTTCATTTGACAAGCATTTGAAGTGGGGTTCAGCAGCTCGATTTTTCCCTACACTACCCTACATTTTTAACATGTTAAACAGCAGCTCGTGTTCTGGGTGATTTCTAGACCATTTTTGCGTCTCTCAATTTAGAGGGAAAATGACCAAATATGAGCTTATATTGAAGAAAAACTGAGATTTTTGCATCAATATTTGTTGACAGACATCCAAAGTAAATATCTAGAACAAAACTAAGCCACTCAACCCACATTTCAACTACTTTTGAGACACTTTAGGGTGTGTCGTATAATGGCGGCCCGCATGTGCCATAGGGTGGTGCGGGGTAGATCAATTAGTGCTGTGGAATCAGCAGCAGAGTTAATGGGTAAGCTACCCTCTCTTATTTTGCGGAATAATGACTTTAGATTGGTGTGAAGATGTGGCTTGGCCAATTTTTATGATGGTCAGAAACATCCCAAACTGTTGCATGTGATTTTCTTGAGCTTTGAGCATGGAATCAGTTTCAATGTTTCAGCTAATAATATATACATTTCAACACGGTCTAGCAAAATCATACGGAAAGCACTTATTTGTAGCACTTGCCAACTTGTTTGAGCTATTGGGTTATATCTAAAAACAGAAATGTTACCTAATATTGGAAGGTTAAGGTATTCTTATCCTGCTTGAATGATAAAGAAAACTATAAACATGATTAACTACAAGTATAAGTATATTATATTATGTTTGTGGCATTTGTGATATATCGAAAAAGAACTGCCCTGCTGCTTTTATTAACCACAAAATGTGATTTACTCCTTGCAAATGGATTGGCATCTATCTACACATAAATATTCCTAAAATCGTTTAGTGGGGCTGCTGCACCATCCACCCTACTTTGCTGAAACCCGGGGTAGCACATGTAGCAGGGTACCTATGTTCAGCAGTCAAGACCCCCTTTTTCAGGCCTCCAGGCTACTCATCAGACTCCCATTTTCAGTATTTCAGTATGATTCAGTTCTTTAGACCCCCATTTTGAAGAAAAATACAACATTTTAGCTTCAACTACAGGAATTGATCAAAGAATTGTGAATTTTTTTAGATCAGATGGCTAAAATTTCAGTTCACTAGACCCCCACACCTTTGAGTGCACCCCCACCCAGGCTTAAACGACTGTTTGGTTTCGCAAAAATTATGCTGTCCCTTCCCATTGAAAAAATACTGAATCTGGCCCAAACTACTTCAGAGTTTTCTTATTTACTTTTATTCTTCCACACAGGTAATCTAGAAATACTGAACAATTTTGTCTGAAGTAGCAGAGGCCTTTAAGGAATGGGCTCTCGCGAAATCAAGCTGGATAACCCATATAATATTTCACCTGCTAGAATACATCATAATCATGAAAAAAACAGGGTGAGAACAAGAGCTATTCAATTTTTTGGCCGGGAAGTGACAATATTTGTCCCTTCTTTAAAGGGGCATTGGACAAAATTTTGTTTGTGGATGATTTACACTTCCTATGTTAGACAATAACAGTAAATTTCCAAATATCAGGAAAATGTTGATCAAAACCTGCATAAAGGTCAAAATTTTGAATTTTATTTCATTTGTTGATTTTGGGTATGAGGCTGTTCTCTAAACGTGTCATGATACTATACAATGAAAAAAAACCAAAGATTTGTTTGTAAAATCTTCCTTTCACATCATAGATTACATAAAAATCAAAAGACACTTGGAAACTTAATTAGATCTCATGAAAAGGCCAATTCTAAAAATTCAACTATAGAGGGCAGTATTTATCATTAATCTTAATATTTTGATATAAAGGGTTTGAACTTGAAATTGAAACTTTTCATGCTGTCATTATTAACACTAATACTTCAAATGATGTAAAAATCTCAAAATGTGTGGGGAAAAGTTTGGGGATGATGCTGAACTAATTGTCCAATGCACCTTTAACATTGGAAAGAATAGGCCTGCTTTTTATCGGTGTGCGCCCTGCCTATTTGGGTACACATCGAGTGTGTACCTTAATAGGTATAATGACTATTATGTGGAATCTTTTATGAATATGGATTACAGCAGCTAAACATCACAGCTGATTCATTGGCAAAACTGTGTTTGGGTTTAAATTTGGGGAGGGAATGACTATTGCTCAGAAATCATAAATCTATGTTTTGTATGCTCCTGTTAAATTAATATGTCAATCACAAGCTAACCTTAGTCAGGCCCTGTTTATCACTGTTAGGGTTAGGTAAATGCACACGAGATGGTTTACATTTGTGAACCTCATCAGGCGTATCCGCCTACCAAATTTTGTCAAAATTACTCCCCAATTAAGAGTGATTGAAAGTTTTAATAAATGTGACATTCTGTCTTTTATTTTTGACTATTTTTAATTTATTTTTCCTTTTCAACTAAAACTAATGTTTTGTATTTTGAAATTGAAGACGATGCGTTTCATGATGAAACCAACATGCGTGAAGCAAAGGTGGCATGCCAAATTATAATTTGATAACTAATTTGCTCATCACAAAAGATAATGATACTTGTTAAGAATGTTTCATTTGGCCTGTCACCTCAAGTCAATGTCAAGACTTTCTTAGTTTGTCTGTTTACATTAAATCTACAATGATTTTTAATTGCATTTGAATTTGTTACAACTCTCATGAAATTGGATTTTATCACTAAATAGGGTCAATCAACCTACAACTTTTAACAAGCAGTGATATAATCAAGAACATTATTTTTTGAAACCGTCCAGAATAAGCAGTTATCAAACCTTATATAAAAGGGTATGTGGATAATTAAAGAGTTGTACTTTCATGGTCAGGTCTTAAGTGATGATTAGTAGATGAACCTTACAAGCAAAGCATGAGAAGAGGATGAAACATGACAGCAAGCACCACAAAAAAATGCCCTCAATTGGATCTTTATCACCAGTTTGCTTTGCATTGCTGCCTGTTGTCCTTCTTGATGTAGGACTCAAAAAACAGTACCAACTTGAAATTACTTTAGATGCAGAAAAACATCTGTGTCAGCATCAGACTACAGACTTTTGGAGGTTCACCAAGTGTCCTCAATTGTAGCTTTGCCATCATCATTTGGATTCGCCCCTGGTTGTTGTCCTTCTTAATGGACTACAACAAAGTACCCACTTGCAGACATATACACTTGATGCAGAATAATCTGCTTCAGCATTGGCCCACATACAAAGGTGGGTTCGAGTACTCAATTGATGGTACGTCCTCAACACTTGGTCTCCCCTCACTACCTGTTGTCCTTAAGGGCTGCCAAAAAAAACAGTACCCACTTGCAGACACTAGATGCAATATAGTATCTGTGTCAGCATTGGACCTCAGGCTTTCAATGTCAGTCCAGGAGTGATGCTCTCAAAGCCAGCTTTACACATTCTCCTAACTTAGCCGAATATTAAGAGTGCAAATAGACCCGTTTCATAAGTTGTACTTTCTTGAATCTATGGTTAGCCATTTACTGATTGTCTTGCTTTCACCATTGCTGACGAAATGTTGATTCAAATACAAGCGTCATCATTACATCTAACAGTGAAACAGAGATGGGAAGAAGGGGTAGAAACTAGAGGTTTTTACCACAACCAACTTAGGTATACCGATCTGATTAAAAATTTAACATATACTTTTTCCATATTTGAATGAAGGGTCATCACATACATAAAGCAATTGTCAAGCTTCATTTGTATACCTGATGTTAAATTAATGCTACAGGCAAAAATGTGTCTGAGAGTGACCCATAGAAACCTATCCGATACTAGTATTTAATCTTGTTCTGACAAAATATTCCAGTAATTCAGCACCTTTTTACCATATCTCTTCAACGTTACATAATATGTTCATGAAAATTTACCAGGAGTTATAAGAAAAATATGCGCTTTCATCTGATTTCAAAAACTCCAATTTTATTTTTTGAGTGAAAGTGATCGGAATAGATTCACCAGGTATACACTGAATGCAGCGCCCCAAGAAGGAGCATTCGCACAGGGCACCAACGGCTTAACGTGACTTCCGAACCACGGGGCAAATAGAGTAAAGTTTCTTGCCCAAGGAAACAAGGGGACATAAACCGCCGTGCCCGGGGCTCAAACCCACAACCTCTGTATTACTAAACCCGTGCTCTAACCGCTCTGCTATGCTCCCCTAATATTAATACACACCTTTAATTGAATTAATACTAAGTGCTACCTTAACCAAGAGAGGATTATTGAGCATGGAAAGTACTCATGTATTACAGAAATGCATTTTTTGCCATTGATTTTTTGATATGTACTTATCTCCAGTTAAAACTTGCATAGTGAAAGTCTAGCTGCTTCAAAGCTCAACTGGTGGCTCATTGCTGAACTGGTAGTTCTCAGCGGTTGATAATGTTCATAACAATAGCCTGGGAGGCCGCTCGCATGCTCGTCAGAAAAAACGTCAAAAAAGGGTCGGATTTTGCCCCATTTGCATCGTTGACGTCTTTAGAAAAAGGGGTGCCTTTCAGGGTAACTTTCGATAATAAGGGTCGTCTTTTTGCAATACTTTCGAGTCACTTTTTCGCCAAGTATTCTAAAATTTCAAGAAATAATTTCAGAAAAGGCTTCCAATGTATTATTCATGTTTTTATGGCAGAAAATAGTGCGTTGTTACGCTGCTAAGGGTCCATTTCAGTGTGTTACATCATTAATGGGTCAAATTTCCATTACGACATTTAGGGGTCAAGTTCAGTGCCCGTGTTTAGTGTATTACGACATTGAGGGGTATGATTTTGAACATTTTACGACAGTAAGGGTTGGAATTTGCTGTACATGATTTAGGCTTGGCGTCCAAAGACATTCGCTCACCCGAGAGACATTCGCTCATGATGTTCGCTCTGAAATATTATCTAAAATAGAGGTAAACATTGCTTACAATGTTTGAATATTAGTTAAACCGATGTTAGCATTATTTAAATCGGTGGTAACATCAATCTAATCAATATTCAAGCATTGTAAGTGTCATTTACTCTCAATTTGGCCGAGCGAACATCGCGAGCGAATGTCTCTCGGGGGAGCGAATGTCTTTGGACGTCAAGCCTTAGACATTTAGTGTCCGATATTGAGGTGCTCTGACGAGCATGCGTACCACTTTTTTCTTTGAGCACCCCCCCCCCCCCCCCCCCCGGGAACAATAGCAACCAGTCAGAAGTGGCAGTTGTTGGTTGAGTTTTTATGTACTTATTGTTTTCCTAGCTGCATGTGTGTCCCTGTTCACATGTTAATCACCAGCCAGGGAGTTACTCCATCAAATTCAAGAAAAAGTGGTATTCATGCTATTCAAATCTAATGGGCATACATATTCAGGAACACCAAATTTCAACCTTTATAAAAGCGTATCATGATAAAAAGACTGGAGAAGAGCGCACAGCAGTTAGGGATGCAGATCAGTGCTGAAAAGAGTAAGATCATGAGTATGGGTTCCAACCAGATTTGGAAGTAAGAATGAATGGTAGGAAGCTTGAAACTGTTAATGCATTCCAATACCTTAGTGCTACCATCACAGATGATTCAGTGCAAGAAATTAAGATCTGATTAGCCGTTGCCACATCTTCATTTGGAAAGCTGAAGCCAATTTAGAGAGACAAAAACATATCTATGACAACCAATAGTTATGTAAATCTTCCTATATGGGTGTAAAACCTGGACATTAAATACTGAAATGAAAAAGCACATCAACGTTTTTGAGATGAACTCAATGCGCAGATTACTCTAGGTACACTACACCTCTCACACCTCTAACAAGCAAATAAGGGAGCTGATGCAAAGCTACATCGGTGAGCATGAAGATCTGTTAACAATTGTAAAACATAGGCAGTTGCAATGGTTTGGGCATGTGACCAGGTGGAAAGGTAGCCTTGCTAACAATATTCTGCAAGGAGGTACAGATGTCTCAAGAAAGAGAAGAAGACCTGCAAGAACATGGACTAACAACATCAGAACAGCTGAAGATAGAGATCTGTGGAAAACATGTATTTCAAGTGCCATCAGTAGGCCTATGTAGCCCCAACGGCCAACAGCTATGGGACATAGATAGATAGATGCTACAAATTTTACCCGTAAATTGTGTAACACATGCCAAAAATCCTTTATGGTGTAATGCCCCCGGGGGGTTCTCAAGTTTGGTTTTGGTAGGGACATGCCTCTGGGAAATTTGAAAAGCCACCCATTCAAATACCAATTTTCAAGAAAAAGGAACCCATCCATAAACCAAATCTTCCCAATTTTGAGTCACTTAATCAAAAACACATTTTTTCTGCCCAAATTTACACTATATTGGCAAAATTCTCTAAAGTTTTGAAGAATTGTCAACATTTTGAAAAGAGAACCCATCGAAATACCACATTTTGCGAAGAAAAAGGACCGATTGAAATACCACAGAGAGTCTGATTTTAATACTCGAAGTTGCAGCACGTCCCCATAACCCTTTTTGTACTAACCCCCCCCCCCCCTTGGGGTAATGCTCTCTCAGTGGCATTCCACTCTGAAATCTGAAAGTTATAACACCATTTTAGCACAAATTAGGGGCCCTAATAATTATAATTGGATACATTTGGTACATTGGATGTGCCCTTTTTATGACAGTGTGTGTTTTAATGGGCGGCCCTTCAAAATTGCAGCATGGAGACAGTACACAATGTAATCAGATGACAGCTCATGGTGAAAAAGTAACCCTAAACGTAAAAGATTAAAATTACAACTGTTTTAAGCATTGAAGGTTTAGTGTCCCCTTTTTCTGATGTGCATAGGTACCAACCAACCAACATGCTTAGTGGCTTAGTGCCCCCTTCATGATTACAAGTTAAATGGGTGTGTGGTTTAATGATCATGACCTAAATTGTACAAATGGGTTAATTTCAGAGAACTGCGCTTGTCAATTTAAATCATTTTTTGACATCTATTAATCATAAAATCTGATTTTATTGCTACCGTAATTGATGAAGAAGTTTCATTCAATATCATTACCAGTATCATGTCTTTTGTCAATCATTTAGAAATGTCAGTGGTTCAAGTTGTCTGTTTAATGAAGTCTAGTTAACTTTTTTAATTGGCAATTTAAGGAAGAATGGAGCGGAAATATAGCAATAGACATTTTCTAATCCTACTCTTACTAAACAAGTCCTTAGTGGAGTCTGTCTTCTTTTAATTGACTGAGATTGTTAACATGCACTTTAAGAAAAAAGATTACCTCAAGTTACTGATATTGGGCAACTTTAAGTAAAAAGATTACCTCAAGTTATTGATATTGGGCAATTAACATTCTGATCTGTAATATGAATGATTTAGAAGCAGTGGGATTACTTAGATAAACCTTGCACACGCCATGGCATCTTTTGTATATACGATTAACAACAATTTTACCTGCATGTCTGGTTTTCTCAGTCCTATTTATAAGGGATGCTCAATAAGATTGTGGTCTACAGCAAAATGGTCATCACAAGGTCCAACTCCCAACATCTACATGAATATCTAAAATATTTCATCAAACCAAAAAATGAAAAATGTGCCAAATGAAAAATGTGCCAACCTCTGTGAGTTCAAACTTGTTTAATTGTAACGAAAAGTCTATCCTATAATAGGCAGTTGCCTAGGTTTATGTATAAAAAAGGTTATACATGGGAAGCAAATTAGGCTATCTAGTACCTCAGTGGTAGGCTCTTTTAATACGCCACTGATCCCTCTTGTAGCTTATTATAAGTAGACCTTTATTGCCAATAAGTTAATAATAGTTGAACACCCCTGATACACCCAGCTATACTTCGATCAGGTCCCATACACATCGTGAAGCATGTGCGAAGCTGATCACAGCACAACTGCAGGAGCTGTAGCATGTGTTGTACGAAAGGCCCCGGGAGGGGTAGTTAGTTCAAAAGTGACTACGGGGATGTGCCACTAACTTGGGTAGCAAAATCAGGGTAGTTGGTATGTGAATGGGTCCTTTTTCTTTGCAATATGTGGTATTTTGATGGGTCAGTTTTCCAAAATTTTCAAAAAAAAATCAGAAAATTTGTGCAAAATTAGCGCAAATTTCTGGAGAAAAATTCAATTTTTAAATAAATTTTATTCAAAATTTGGGCGATTTTGTATATGGATGGGTCTCTTTTTCTTGAAAATTTATATCTGTATGGGTGGTACTTCAATTTTCCCAGCGGCACACCCCTACCCAAATCAATATTGAGTACCCCCCGGGCGTGAGGCTAGCACATCAGTATCTGTGGTGCGGGTGTGAGGTGCAACATCTTTGCTCGTGGATGAAGAAAAGCCTCACAAATAATGTAATGATCCTCATGTTTATGTTTTCAGATACCAAGTTTGGAGAGTACCATCTGAACCCCGTTAAAGTATAGCTAGAAGAAAGTAATCTGCCGTGTATGTTTATGTTTTCAGCTATCCCAAGTTTTGAGACTGTCGTCTGAACCCCTCATTTTCTTGATCCATTACATGGGTAATCACATGTATCCAGGAAGTGACAGCCATTGAACTAGAAAATCTTTATCCAGCTAGACAACTAGATCCAGGGTCCTGGAGATGCAGCGGGTTTTATGTTTGATCAATATGTGTGAAGTCACTACAAGCTTGTTGGTTTTAATGTGCATGTCAGTGAACTCAACACCAATTAATTAGTTAATACATAATGGTTGTCTTAAAGCTCTGTCCAAAAAGTCAGACAATTTGGACACTCATTTCATTTCAATTAACTGTTCCATTATAGGTGGGCATTTCAGATCTGGTGGACTTCTGGGGTACAGGTTTGGGTGCTTGGAAAGGGTCTGCCCCCTGAGTGATGAGAACATCTTTGATGATAAAGATGTCTTATCAGGTATAAATATGGTCATATTCATGAGCTAGACTGCCTCAAAAGACTAAAAGATAATTAATACATGTATGAACAGATTTTTAATGGCTAGACTACGTTCATGATGTCTTACATGAAGGATGAACACAAAAAATAGACAGTCATCTAATTTTGTATTA
>JXSR01S073091.1:35983-55499 GCA_000969725.1 Ophiothrix spiculata
TATATTTTATTAAAACAACATATGGAAGTGGTTTAATTCTCATTTATGGAAGATGTATTCTGTGTCAGTGCATAACGGATGCATTTCCGCAGAACGATAACAGGCTTTAGTGCACAAAAGGTGTTTTGCCAATCATAAACAAAAACAAAGACTTAAATCAATGGGATTAGTGCTTTTTGATGAACCAATGCTTTTTAACAATTGTGTATGTTGAACTTGAACATGTATAGTCAGTTCAAGGGATTGGTAAACATGTTAATGTTCAATGCTGAATATTTAGACATGCATGGCCTAACAGTTTAAGCTCCTGGCATTCATAATACCAGACATTTATCTCCTTGAAAACGTTTTATAGAAAATACATATTTACCTCATTTGACCACAGGATTCGAAACCCGGGACCTCTTACCCGAAATATACTGGCAGAAGTGGGCACTGCATTCGAGCCTATCGCATAAGTACACATACCCATTATGTCCAAAGAGATGTAATTTTGATCAAATATACACTGTAACACTCCATAAAGATACTAAATTTACCCATTATAAATACTCCCTGGAGTTGTTAGTTGCACAGAAATGTTGTCTGAAGATATGTACCTCTGTAACCAAGTACACAAACCAAACACAAATTGCTTGATTTCTCTGTTTTGTACAACATGGTCTTCATAAATTTAATTCAAAAATGTTCCTTTCTTATATATGGAAAACGCAATTCCTGGTTTGTATTTTTCTTTTTATGCACAAATTACCGTTATGTGATGCCTACCTACCTACCTGTCAGCGTTGCACATCTCTGCACCTGCTGCATGACCGGAGAGAATGTCCACATAGCACGATCTTGGGCCGCCACCTATGCTTCTTCAACAGATCATCTCAGTCCAAGGATGTTTAGGTGTCTCTGAACAACGTTTTTCCAAGTTGTCCTGGGGCGTCCCCTTCTGCGGTGCCCATGCGTTGATTTCCAATGGTATAAGATCTTTGGAATTCTCTTTACTCTCCATGCAGGTTCTTATAGTCCCTGTTATGTGATTAAGTCCCTGTTTTGGCTTGAGTGTCTTGAGCAAGGGACCTTCAGCATCCTAATCCAAAGTCAAACAGAACAAGCACTGCAGGTTGATGCTGCCTTGTATCTATAATTTTATCTGACATAGACTATTTTCTTTATTTACGATGTTTACATATCTCCCATCTATGACATATTGACTTCCGACTGTTTTTGTGTGTCCATGAGCTAGTATTTTTGAGTACCAGTACTGTAATTTGTAAGGGTTACGATACGAGACTTCAAACCTGCTGAGTAGTGGATTTCAGTGTCCTTTAGATAAGTGCTAATGCTGATGATGCTCCTCTCAACCCAAGTTTTAAATTGGGTACCAAACAATTATTAGGCCCGGTCCAGACTCCACTATCATATCTAGAGTATTTTGCTTAGAATATTTATGCTGCTGACAAAATTACATAGGTCATCGAATAAAACACACAGGTTTATTCGATGACCTAGGAATATTCTAAGCAAAATATTCTATACGATATAGGAGTCTGGCCTGGGCCTTAGTGGCAATGCTAAAAAGGTTGCTTACTTGCTTATGGCATTCCAGAGGAATGGACTCCAATGATGGCTTTCCACACAGATCTTTCCTGCATACAGTTCCTTGGGTCTTATTAGACTTTCCATTGACTTGCTGTACAAAATGGCTTCCTAAACACACCCAAAACTCAAGAATAAAGCAACTTGATTCTTCAACAGTGCCTATTCACAATTAGTTATGAACTCTTTAATACAAAATGATGAAAAAACTATATCATTACCACAATTTTTTTCAATATATGGGATGTTGTGTTGAAAGTATTGACGTCTAATATCACTGACAGCCAAAAATTTAGTACTTGAATTCCCTACTCATTGTAGGGAAAGCCTTAAAATTTTAGCAAATCACTCCAAAATGGCATCGGAGCATCTTTAAATAAACCTAAATCTATACTTAGAACAAAATATGGATCAAATGTAAAGCCCTTCCATATTATTGAGGGTTCAACTTTAGTTGATTTTTCTTATTTTAAAAACAGTAACTCGCGAACGCCAGTTTATTTAGTGTTGTGGTCCCTATATTGTCTGATAGTAGGTTGATGTAATTCTTCCTTCATCATCTCTTCTAGCATAGTGCCCAGCAAATCTCATTCTTCTCAATCTCAGCCTCTCAGATATTGACATCATGTTCCCATGATACAGAACTTTGTTGGTGGTATGAGATTGCTATGATACATTATGTGCATTCCATAGCAGGCATGTGTAACAACCATTAAGTGATTTTTTTCTCAATTTTGCAATGAGTGTCCAAGTTTCAGCTCCATATTTCAATACTGATCCGACCATGGTGGCAAATAACTAAAGTTTCTTAGGACTTTGCTTTTTATATTTTTGTTATGCTGTTACATGCCATCTGGGCCAGTGCCTTTCTTACATTGAAGTTCTTCTCACTGTTTGCAATCCAGGCACGTAGGTTTTTGAAATCCTGGACAATTTTGAGCTCTTTAAACAGCATTGCCTTTGTATTAAACTTCACAGGTTCTATCAACAACTGTTGATAGAACTTGTGATCATCAACAGCAACTCTAGCAACTGAAAGACTAATTGATGGCTGAAAGATACTGAGCAGGTTCATTTGGAGGTTTGGCAATCATTTTGCCTGACAACTGGCAGTCCCCCAAAGTCATCAAATGGGGTTGAATTGACTCTTTAGTACTATTGTAGTCCATCAAGAAGGACTCAATATTTTATGTTGTTGGTAAGGTTTTTGCTTAAATCTTTAATATTTTGAAGCTGTTACAGTTCAAAAATACTTCAAAAGGTCCTGTTATGGCAGTAGTAACTTTGACTTAGACTCAATCTAAGTTTAAAGATCTACATCTTAAATCTCTTTACCTGCTCTGTGGTTTGGAAGTCACGTTAAGCCGTTTGTCCCATGTACCCATGGGACTCCTTCAATGGGTATGCATGTCATGCAAGCTTGGTGTATATTGATTGATTGATTGATTGATTGATTGATTGAATCACAGATCCTGTTTGTGTATACCTGGAAGAACAGTGCGAGTGCATTGAAGGGATAACCCAGGATAAAGAAGAAATAAATAGATAAATAAATAAATAAATACTGACCTATGTGTTTTTCTTCATCAGCATGTAGCACACCTCTTCTCCTCCTCTTTAGACCACAACATTTAAGCCCTGTCTTTCCAAGTGTTTGTTAAACTTAAATGGTCCCTTAAAAATCAATTAAGAATCAAATTTTATATGGTATTACAAAATTTAAATGTGGTTCTTATATATTTGAGGGGTTTCTGGTTTTAGAAGCCAAGGCATTTAAAACGTACATGAAATTTGTTGTAGCTGTTTTTTACCATTCATACAAAATACAGGTACAACATATGGCTTCCCGCAACTCCAGAACTGAAAAAGTTACCCACTTGATGCTTTAATTTTCTATATATGTTGTAATTTTTACGGTTAGATAAAAAATTAATCTGGTCAATCATTGATGCTATCTTTCCTTAATGGACATGAAATATTTATCTTTTGATCAACCTATAAAGTATAGAAAGGAAGGCACTTCTCTTAAGTTTCTGTTTGAAAAAGTGCAGCGAACGGTTACAAATTAATAAACTGTCAATCCAACGTTTTCTGGGTCATTACCTAGTCCCAAGGACCAATTAAGAATTTGATGATTTTTTAATAACAATTATAACCTGTTTTTCTTTTGTATTTTAAATTGAATTTTATGTAATTGGCTCTTAAAGTTTATGTGAAAATTACCTAATTTTAATTGGTTTAATTATTTCTGTATGTAATTAAGAGCAATTTGGGTAACTTCTGTAATTATCAACAACTATAGCCACGGTCATTTATTTTTTTAAGTTTCAGGTTTGGACAATTAAAACAAATTTTTTCATCACTATTTCTCTCTTTTTCATTTTAAATTAATAGATACTTTGATAGTATTAAAGTAGTTGGGCACTCAATACACTATGTCTAATACAATATGTGTTTTGTACCAGGTAGCTGGAACCGGGGTACCAGGGAGCATCACTAGCAAGAACATGCTTCTTGTTCAAAAGAGAACTTGCAAGCTCTTTCTAAAGAGAACATGGTCAGTTAGTTGGGGTTGATCACATGCAAACTGTAGTTCCTCCATGGTTTGAAACTTTATGCATCTACTTACCAGTATTTTAAAAATGTTGTGTGGGATTTAGAGTAGAATATTTATTTTTTTCTTGGTATCCTGTTGGGTACAACGTGAGATATGGTTATTAAAGCGTCAAATCACAGTGCCAATGTTTTGTGAATCACCCAAAAACCTGTGTGGGTTCTCCTTTGGAGGTTTACTACATGGATTGTTAATGTTAAGAGGCAGTCAAATGTGGGTGTGGGGGTGTGAAGCCATGGGTGGGCTATGACTAATGTTTAACCCTAAGCCTGTCCGTTAAATTAGGTGTGGGCTATATGTAAGTCAAAATTGCTTTTTTCCGAATTTCTATCTGTCAACAGATTTTATGCATAGCAAATGATCTATCTCAACATGAAATGGCGAGAAAAATTTAATCGGGTCGAAGAAAAAAGTGTGCCGCGCCCTCTTGTGACCGTATGTCATTTTAGTGAAATTCTTGTTTATTTTACAAAAATTGTTATTTATTTCACAATTCTTGGTCTTTTTGATTTGTTAATGGGTCAATAGTTATCAAGTAGAGTCCAAGGAACACAAATATGAAGTTTTTGTAAACCCTAGTCATTTCATATTCCTGAAAAGTGACGTTTTTGGACAAAATTCCAAGCGAGGGCGCTTATTGCAATTATGCGCAATTTCTACAACTTTGAATAAATTAATGTATATAGATGTTAAGATACTCTCATGTTTAATTTACCCAAGAAATTTTAGCCGTTTACTCTAATTAGTTTGATCGTAGTACCCATTTGAACATTATTTTAATGTTCCTATACATTTGTATAGGGAAAAGTTCGTTGACCCCTATGCTTTTACATAGGGTTATTATTGACGCATTTAAATGAGTCTAACTGACAAACTAAAATAGATAGAAGGCTCAAATTTTGTAAGCAGATCAAACTTGATACCGCCTTGGCAACTGTTACCTTAAAATAAGCAAAAGCAATTTCTTTTGCGCATAATAAGTAAAAGCGCCCTCACACACAATTTTGAAGGAAAACATCAATTTTTACGACGACGAAATGTCTAATTGTCATAAAAACTCTTAACATGGATTTCATAACTTATTTACACATATTAAGACATTGAAATTGCTTCAAAATGTAAAAGATTTTTAGATGTAAAGCATTTTCTTCTCTAATACACAGAATTTAACTATGACGACACACTGACACAAGAGGGCACAGCACACTTTTTTCTTTGACCTATAACCAAAAATTTTGTCATTTCAAGTTGAGATAGGTCAAGTGAAACCAAAAAACTGTTGTCAAGACAAACTGAAAAATCACCCATTTATAAGCCCACTCCTAATTAAATGAACAGTTATTTTCAAAATTATGTGATGTCCTGAAATCTTCTCTTTCCAATGTTTGAATATGCAATTATACTTTGCAAAGGTGGAGGGGGTGATATTCAATATTGACTAGAGATATGGGTGATGTAATTACACCCCACCCATACCCCTGAAAAAAAATATCATTGTTATATTATGAATTCCTTATTTTTGATGGAAGATGACATGTTTTGGGTGTACACTTTTATTTTCAAGTAGTAGTGTACGAGGGGTGTCAGAAAGCTTTAAACATCACCCAGATGAAATACAGCCAGGAATGCAATGTTACGGGATTATTATGGCATCTTTGCATATCCACTATGTAAAGTACTGTTAACACATTTCTTCCACATTATACTGACTGTTCACGGGCAGCTATTTTAGAGACCTTATTCAGCCAAATAATCCATTTGTTTTTATTGAAAATTGACATATTTAGGTCAGCCATGTTTTGTCATGTGATATCATCTGTCAACCGATTTCAAGATTTTGATATAAATAGAAAAAGGAGATTCCTTCTGTTTGCTGAGCATGGTAATCTGCTTATCTTAATTTTGTATTTGCAGGTTGGTTTTGTGATTTGCAGGCCAGGCTAACATATTGTAAAATGTGTCTCATTTGCTTAAAATGACCATTGTCCTTGAGAAATGTATACAAAAAATGGGCTTTTTATCACTTCAACCTGTTGCCGTTTTGATATGATAGGATATACAGGCACATAGAAACTCTTTTTAGAATGACTTTAGTATATTCCTACCAACCATAACTGATTTTAGTATGTCTGACCTTAGATTTTTGCGCGAATTGGTGAAATACAACAACTTAAACTGTTGTCCGTACACAGGAATTAGCTGAAATCGACAAATTTGACTCAATTTTTGATCAAACAACGGCTTATTTTACTCACACTGTATATTTCCAGATCATTTAGAAAGTTATTTTCAATTCATATGGATATGTAAAAGCAGTAACAAAGTCGAAGTCTTTCCATCCGTTGAATGGTTTTTGCGCGAATTTAAGATTTGTATACACTTATATTACCCATTTCTGGACTTTTCCCACCATACATTTGTATAGCGAGTGCTGTGTGCAGTGATGCAGTAAAAATTATTCAGCGATTAAATAGTGAGAAAAAATATGTGAAAATTTTCCATATGTGATATCTATCGCCACCTGTAAAGAAAGTAAATATACTTTAATATTAGACAATTTTTGCACCATGATGCACTTAACCCTAACCCCACTGAATCTCACAATATCCCATTCCACAAAGTTAAGAAATTCGCATAAGTCCAAATACGTCATAGACCCGAGTTAGCTATGATTACGAAAGCCTGCTCAGTGGCTTGATATAGTGATAATTGGATCAGGGAAGATGGTGATCCCGGGTTCGAATCCAGGTGAAAACCTGTGATTTTTGACTTGCAAATTTCCGAAGAAAAAATGAAGAAGTGGTCAAAAATGTTAGGGTTAGGGAAGAGGGAATAATCTGACCAAATTTCATCAGCACAGGTCCTTTCCTTCTAGACATTGTGTAATCCCCACTAATGTAATTGGTCTAAGACCAAATCTGATTTCCACAAAAAAATGGGGAACTGTTGAAACGGTGCAACCAAAATCTTGACAAAATCTATTAAGATTATCTCTGAAATTTAATGGAAAACAATACATTTTGGCAATATTTCAGCTTTCTCATTATTTTGCAACAACCCTTTTCAGGCCGCCATCGGGTCTGTTCTGGTAATTGAGTGATGTTACATATACAAAACCCATTTTCTATGTTGTAATGTTTATACTCATACTAAACCTATGCAGGTCAACAACCGCATGTAACAAATCTTATTCACATTTTTTTTTCAAACCATGTTATCACAAAAAAATGACAGTATCTTCCAATTTGCGGTTCTGTCAAAAAACTCGACTGAAGTGATTGAAAGTTAGTTTTTCCATGTGACAAACCAAGCATGCTTTACTATCATTGTTGAATGAAAGTCTACCTGCAGTCTGTTTACGCTGATTGCACTTGAACTTAAGTATACACAATTTTTTAAAGATATCTTAAAGAAACCACAAAAAATATCAATGAAAGGAGCAAATGCACTTTATATATTAAGTTGAATTGGACTCAGCTAGCCAAAGGTCAAAGTGTTTAAACTACTTATCCTTTCTTCTTTTAGAAATTGCCAATTTTCCTTAATTACGATAAAATTGTGAACAATTTGAGCTGGTATGCTATCTAAAAGGGCATCATTAAGATCAGAATTGGGTAATTAAACAAACAATTTGTGAAATTTCAAAATTCCAACCCACCTCCAATTATCAGTCATTACTCATCGTCAAAATCAACATTTTTGGCTTCTTTTTCTGACTCATACACAAGATTTCTTAAGTAAAATTTATGTATGTACATATTGCACAATTATTGTAGTTATTGTTTGTGCGTACACATTAACTCTTTTCTGTATATTGTGTAATAGGTTGTTTGTTTGTTTAGAGCTATTCAACTTATTTATTATGATAATGTATAGTAGGAGTTTTGAGTATTTTCTTGGACCTTAATGAAGCATAAATAATGCAATGTTCCCTGTCAGGTTGTGTGATATACAAATGCAATATTGTTTCAGGAAAAGTATTGTTTAAAGGGGCCATTATACAGTAGTCGAAAAGAACACTTGCATGTATTTTAATGGATTCCCTTAAAACTGATGAATTTTAATTCAAATAACTAAAATTTGCACTTAATGGAACAATTATTTAAGGGAATCCCTTCAACATGTTAAATCTTATCAAGTTAAGGCAGGGGAGGCATTTTGGGGCATCTTTCAGAGTTGCCCTTAGATGACATGGGTAAGTGTAAAAGTAGAGAGCCCACATGGCTGGGTCCCCATGTAACCATTTTAGGCCAAGGTTGAAATGGTGTGAAACATTTTGAAAATACTTTAAATTGTTCATTCTACCCGGCTGTCATTTCTAAAAAGTGAGGTGTTTTTTTATGATTTTTTTTCCAAAAATGAGAAATCTAAAAATAGTCTATACAGAAAAAACAATATATGTATAAACTTCATTTTTGCAGTTACCCATTAAGACTGTAGATATGAAAATATAATTATTTTTCATTTTGACAAACATTTTAAGGAAAAATCATCATTTTTGACAGTTTTTCTGATTTTTCCCAAAAAATGGCATTTTTAAACACATTTTTCAAAAAATACGAATTCTAAAATTCAAATATCGCAATTATTTTGACTAAATCAAGTAAAAGTATAAGCAGACGTCTCTGGGTGCAAGTGTAAACACTTTTAATAGTTTGAGTGCTTCATTGAAACAAGGGCATTTATATTTAATGAATATGGCACTGGTCCCAAGATGTTGGATTACAGCTAGGGTTACCTCATGACATGCAGCAGAGGTAGTCATGTTATCAATAATCAAAGGAACAGTATTTTACACCATTTCTGCAAAATCAATATTATAGTATTTTTTCTATGTTTCATACATACTTTTAGACATCTAACTACTGGCACCTGGTATACAGGGATGCTTATTATAGGTCTTCAGGCCGGTGCATATCGATGGGTGGGTCAGCGGCAGAGTCTGCAAACTCAACTTGATAGATGAAAAGGCAAAGTTTAGATTACTAAAGAACACAAAGTGTGACAAACATAATTACCACAAAACACAGAGATTAATATATCTCATTTTCCCCTTCTTTTATATCTATCAATAGGCAGCAGCGCTTTGAAACAGTTGTATAAGGCGCTCTATAAATGCTGTGTATTATTATTATTATCAATGAAGCTAGTCATAGGTTGCAGTCAAGAGTTGCAGTCTGGCAAATACATGTACCTCCACATGATAGGAGGAAGATTTAGGTATTCAAACACGCTACAGAGTTGTTCATCGTGAATCTACAACGATCCATCCATGCGCGAGAGTGGCTTAAGCCACCCGAGCGTGATAAAAATATGCCGACGCATCAGATGCAGAGTTGTTGATTCACGATGAACAACTCTGTAGCGTGTTTGAATACCTTTCAACAACGAAAATATTCATGAAAACATATGAATTAAAAACAGAGAGGCCTACTCATCTTCATAAAAATATTCAGGAGAATATGAAAATTCTGAAGCAAAGGGATAGTTTATTTAATGTTGATGTTTGTTGCTTTGACGTTTTCAATTGTTCTTGAGCACCAGGCTTTGCACGTGCCTGGCGCGATGAACAGTGCGCTGACTTTTAAGTTCTGTGTAAACACACTTCCGTGTGTGACGCGCTGTGCCGTTCGTGACGCGCTAATTTGAATATCAATTTGTGGATTCATCACGAATCAACAACGGTACGCTGAGATACAGTGAGTTGTTGAAGGTTGAAATGTACACCAGCCTAACTTGGAAAGGAAAGACATATTTTTGATATTGACCGACCATTTGAACTTATTTTTATATCCTTGACTCTTTTTCTTATGCAGTTATCAATGAAGGACGTCATGGATCGCAGTCCATCTACCATCTGCACGTCCATGTGATTGGAGGAAGGCAAATGAAATGGCCTCCAGGCTAACTTTGCTGAAGTTATCCTGTTGACCAGGCTAACAACTGAAAAGACATCTTGACAACACTTCTGGATCTAGATCATTTCATTGTGTGTATATGATTTTGATATATGATTGTAATGTCAGTAATTGACAATAAATGACATTTAGTAATTACAAAAGTATTTTACAGTGCTAGGATTTTGGTAAAGTTCTAATAACCTTGCAAAGACACAACCTAAGCAAATCTCCATATTACATAAGATTTAAATCAGTTTCTCTGCACTTGTGAGGATTTTTTTTTTTTTTGGGGGGGGGGCTTTAAACATATTTTCAAAAGCTACATAAAAAAATATGGGTGTACCATTTAAGGCTCATTTGCCAGCTTTGGTCGTACTAAAAATGTTGCAACCCAAATATGGAAAATCTCTGAGCCATTGTCTATTCTTTCTATGCAAGGTTCCCTCTATTTTAGCTCTGATTTTAATTGACGAATACCTGAGTCATACACAATCATGTGTTACAATTTGATTTTAATACATTTCTACAATTTGGTCATCATGCTTTGATTAGTTTGAAGTTATTTTTTCAAAATACTATAACCCTTTATACATTATCAAATTACTTGTAATGTTACAAGAATTACTAAAATATATATTTTTCTTATATATGTAAGGTATATGGTTAACGAAAGATGTGAATTGTGTATTAAAATCAGAAAATTTAGATATAGACAGTGTTCCAATAATTTAATATTGTGCATGGTTATGGTGCTGTTTTTCCCCTAAAGTTGGTCACACATGCTGCACAGAGTTTATATCATTCTAAAGTTGTTGTTTTTTTGTGGGGGGTTGTTGGTATTGTTTTTAAAAATTTAGCAAATCCATCAATGCAATACTGTTAGTTTTCTTCTTTTTAAAACTACTTTAGATGAAATAAATTTAGTGATGTGAATGAATTTTTTCTCATATAATTGCACCAATACAAATTTTACATCAATCACATTAAAGGGCTAGAATTAACAAAGATTGTGCAAATATCACACAAATTTCATTAATCTGAATGAAATATATGGTTCATGTTTCCTTACAAAAAGTCTTAAATCAAACAGTTCAAAGACATTCGCCAACCCAAGAGATGTTCGCTTATGATATTCTCTCCGACTTATTTGGTCAAATGACACTTACAATGCTTGAGTATGGGTTAAATCAATGTTACCATCGATTTAACCATTGCAAGCAATATTTTCTCTGTATTTTAGAGAATATATCAGAGCGAATATCTCTCGGATGGAAGAATGTGTTTTGATGCCAAGCCTTATAAAACGAATGGTATCTCTAATATGCATCGGTGGATTTTCTTGATTCTTCACTGGTGATAGACATGACCATAGTCCTGAACATGATATAAAATTTTAAGTTCACAGTTTTTCCATACTCTGAGAAAATCTGCCCCATTTACATGCACAATATTTATTGGGACACCCTGTAGTATGAGATGCTATCAGATTTATGTAAGGGACACTTCAAAATTCAACCACCAGTTGGCTGCCTGGAACTGGCAATTCTGCAAGGTTAAGCACACTTTTTAGAAAAATAGTAACTGTCCAGGAATGATGGCTCTGATCAACTGTCATTAGAGTTTTGAAGTGACCCAATACACAGCTTTGTTGATATTAGTTAATTTTCAAAACAACTCTAATATTTTTGAAAAGATGAAACAATATTTGTTTGTTAAATATTTAACAATAAAATCATTTATAATCAAATGTAAAGGAATGCCCAAAGCTACATACTGCATTAAGTGTGATTTTATTATATGAAAGATTGGAGAGGATGAGTTTCTAAACCATGTGGAAAGATCAATAATAACAAATAAGGCCCAAACCATTATAGTCGGCCTCCAAACAAATTTTTTCCTACCAAACATTTGATTCTAAACAAAATAACTTCAACACCGAGTTAAGACCAAATAGAATTTTGCGCTAGATTGAATTGCCATATACATTGGACCAAATGTTTGTTACCCGTTCACAGTTTATATTCGATGGCAAATATTTGGTGACGTCACAACCAAATGTTGGGTAGGAAAAATTTTGTTTGGAGGCCAAATCTTTTGCCTGGTGAGATCTTTTCTGTTATATAATTATTATTTGTTGGATTGCATTTAGGTTGGTACAGATAAAATTTTCATTAAAAAAGTTCTGTGCTGTTTTTATTCCCCTGCTTTGATAAAAGAAGAAGGATTATGTCATAGTAGTGGATGACTGTGTCATCGTTGGCCTGCGTTGTCTGTTTTGAAAAGGGTTAACATTTGCCCATAACTTCTTCATACCTTGATGGAATGCAACCAAACTTGGGTCATAGGTGTAACATGGCAACCTTCATTTGTTAATGAGATCAAAGGTCATGTACCAAGGTCAAAGGTCATACATCGCCAAGCTACAAGGTGGGCTGAAAATTGACAAATTAGTTGACATTTCTTCTGCATACTTTGATGGATTGTTGCCAAACTTGAGCCAAAGTGAGAACATGACAGCATTCTTGTTTTGATGAGGTCAGAGGTCGCATACCAAAGTCAAATGTCATTGTATGGTCGAGTTGAAATTGTCAAATTAGCCTCAATCAAAAGTGGACGTCCACTTGGAACCAGACTTTCTTTATGGATGTATCGTAACCTTTATTTGTTGATGAGGTCATAGGTAATATACCAAGGTCAGAGGTCAATTCATAAGTTAAGCTGGAAATGTTAGACCAGGAGCATCTCTTGGTTTTTAGATCTCTTTAGTATTTTTAAAGATATGCTTGTGGAAACTAACCTAGATACAATGAACCTTGCAGCAGTGGTGTGAGAGTTTTTAGCTGATTTCAGCTTATTTTATGCCTTCAAAAGAGTAATAATTTCAGCTTTTTCTACTAGTTTCAGCCTGTTTTGGACATTTTGCCACTATTACAGCTTTTTCTCACATCCCTGTTGCAGACCTAGTATCAAAAATGACAGTGGATATAAAAGTGCCCATGGAAGAATGATCCACAGATCGATGGTGTCGGGGGATTTCGGGAGATTTTTTTAAAGCGTGAGATATGGCAATATGTCAGTTGCCCGTAAACATTACTCATAGATCAAGTGATTACAGAAGTCTCCCGCTTCAGAATTTGAAAAAATTTGACAGGTATGCAACATGCTGCCCTTAAACAAGATTCGTTCTTTTGTAGGTAGTATATAATTGCCATGGGATGTTCAATGGTTGTAGCATCCATCTATAATTTGCTGTTATATTTAGATGTTATTTTTCATTGATTACTTATGCTATTTCAATGTTTCTCCGCAACTTGACATTTATGTACTTAGAAATTAATTATAGTGGCAATATTGGGCCTCATAATGAGTGCCATTTTAATGAAACATTTGAAAGACTCAATTTAAGAACAAATTATTGTGTTGCGAACCTGAGTGTTATTTTATGTTGTTTATAGGATTTTTGACATTTAAAGGTTGTTTTTCAATTTACCAAATAGGTCATTTTTCGTGGCCATTTTGAATTTGAAACATACACATGACCTAATTTAAAGCCATTTGAAATGTATTCGTTTTGGTTTCATTTTTAAAGGCCATTTCCCATTGATGAACAAAATAAAATCTTTTGCAAGTTGTTTGTAATGAAAATTTGATACTTAAACGGCCATTTTGGATGCCATCTTGGATTTCTCGAAATCCCAAAATGTCACCTGGTCTTACAGGAGACAAGTTAAGCTACCAATATCAATCAAACGCAAAGATACAGAATTTACACCTCAAGGCAATGTTTTGCAGGACAAAAAATGCATATTTGTTTAGATTCTAAAAAGAAAATTATTCCAAACATTAAGCTAAGCAAATTTTAGCTCCCCCACCTCCTTCAAAAAATAAGTGGAAACCCGTTAGTACGAGATCGCTTAAAACGACAACCCGTATATTACGAGCGGCAACTCTCAGTCCCGACTTTTCCCCATTGTTTACAACACAAATCTGTTCGTTTAGTACGAGGTGAATAATACGAGCTCCGCATAGTAAGAGCACTTACCGTCAGTCCCTAGCTTCATTCATCATTAATTTTTCGACGGATAATGCGAGGTCATTTTTAAAGGTTGCTCTCAGTCCAATATTCCTTTCCCAGGCTCTTCTTTTCACTTCGCTTGTGTGTACTATCTTCCTTAAAACCACGTGCGAGGAAAGTGTTTCTAGTTCCTAAAGTTATAAGGCAGCTTTAAATGTTTATCTATTATAGCAATGCGAAAAGACGACAGCGTGATAGCTGCTTTGTTTGAGTTACGATGATACAAAAAGCATACGTCGACGTATAAATTCCACCGCGTCGTACGTGATTGACTAGTCAGTATATTGCGCATTCACTGCTTTGGTTAGCGATCTTTCGAAAGCGGCGATCAAACGTCTTGGCTTTTAGCAAATACTGCACGGACATGCAAACAAAAAATGGTATTTATGATAAATCTAAACCATTTTTACTAAAAAACTTATTACATTGAACAAAATCCGGCTCCTTCAACTTGCAAATGGTGTCCAAAGTTAATCAGTTTTACTTGGTGACACAAAAGGAAATGTCAAATTAGCCCGTTACCGCTACTTCAAACCTTACAATATGCCACTGAAATTTTAATTTCATCATCATAATAGTTACGGTCAGATATATTTTTAATGCGAGCTCCGCTTAATACGAGCTTTCGGAGTTGGCCCCGGCGATCTCGTACTAACGGGTTTCCACTGTAACTGCATTTAATTACATCAGTTGCTGATTGGCTATGCATAAAACACCGGTAAAAGCGTGAAACTAATGTTGCGTTAGAGTTGATAGCTTATTTTCAGTGTGCAACCCGGACAATAAAAACAGGGGACTGCTTCACCGGTGTAGAAGTAATCTTACTCTTACACTGAAAACCTAAATTTGTCAGCATGACTAATTTTAAGTTAGTCCAGATGGTGCCCGTTTTGACTAACGTAAAGCTAGTAAAATAGGTATGACTAACACATGTGACTAGCATTACCTAGTCCTGCATGCAGGACTAACTTGCATGACTAACATCAACACAAACCATACAAGTTAGTCCATACCTGACTAGGTAATGCTAGTCCTGCATGCAGGACTAACTTGCATGATGACTAACATCAACATTTCTCATGCACGCTTGACTAACCAGCTTGACTAGCTTGGAGGTTAGTCATGTATGCATGACTAACGTAGGCTTGTTGCATGACTAGTTTATGACTAACTTTAAGTTAGTCCAGATGGTGACAATTTTGACTAACATAACGTTAGTCATGCAATTCAAAGCTAGTCATGCAGGTTTGACTAGCATGGTCAAACTAGTCAAGCTTTTATGAATAACTTGCATGACTAACTCAACTAGCCTCGATTCGAGGCGAAAGGGCTTTGGAGATAGTGAAGAATACCAATACTAGAAGTCCTTTTTCTTTTTTTTTTCATCTTATTTTTCATCTTATTTTTATGTTTTTCCCCCTCTTTTGCCTTAGAGGCCCTTTTTTTTTTTTTTTCTTTCTTGTTTTTTATGTTTTTTCCTCTGATTTCCATGTTTTTCTTCTCTTTCAGGAGTATTTAGTCCAGGTATGTTTGCAGTGCAACTGACAATTTGTTGGTCTACTTATGATCCTACAATCAAAAATGTGTTGGTTTGCTATTTTTTCATCAATGCATAAAATAAGTGTTATAAACTGGTCCCTGTCGTTACTTTAGATCATTGTATCCTTCTAGCTGCCCTTAACCTTTTCCCTTGGACCGAGGCTAATGACTAACAAGCTGGAAGAGGTGAAGATGTACAACAAGCTTTAAAGCTTAATTCACGCTGTATAGCTAATCCGTCAATAATGTAGAGAGAGGTTTAAGAGTGGCATTTGAGACCACTAAAATAGTCAGTGAGCTGCATAAAAACAGATGGCTTGCAACTTGAAGTTGGTCAAGCTCTTTTGTACCATCAAGCTAGTCATGCACCTTATTACACGTTAGTGTAACGTCATGTTAGTCGGTCCTGCATGACTAGCCTCAGTGCTATAGTCCCCCTGAAATGGTAGTCCGCCTTCCTTGGACAATAACGGAATAAAGCGTGAAACTAATGCTACGTGTTAGCCTATACTTTATAACTATAAGCAGGGCCGTACGAAGCGCCCCCCCCCCCCGCCCCGATCAAAAAATCAGGACACTTATCGGGTATATATCATACTACTTTTATTGTTCCGTAAATTTTTAGTAAAAATAAGCCAATTCTAGTACAAATATCAAGGTTTTATAACTATTTTTGACTGAAAATCAGCAAAATTGCCCTGACTATAAGCCGGACAAAAGAATGGGGGACTAACATTCCTATTAGTACAAGTAGTAGTACTACACTGACAGGATCTATGGTCACGTCAGGCTAATGAAGTGCAAGGGTTCACAATTACGACTATTATAGATAATTTGATATGCTGCCCTCTTTCAATCCAATTTACCTTGTTTGGCAAACAAGAGAGAGTTATAATATTCCTATGTACTTAAAGCTTAATCTAGTTTTATCAAAATAAAATAACCTCATGATCCAATTAACATTTTTAATTAGTCTTTGTTGAATAATTATACAAAACTAAATCAAGCAACACAAGTTAATCCAGTTTCCAAAATCTACCCCACTATTGAATCTGATTATTTTGAAAACAGATTTTTAGAACAATGATCTTTCGCCCATAATGCATGAAAATATACGATTAACGGAGCGTTAACGTTGCTACTTCGTCAGTTTTTAATGTCAACATTTTATCTATTTTTACACCCACAATAAATCAATGATATATAGGTATTAATTATTACACATTCAGTGTACCATAGGTAAATCGTATCGGATGCAAACAATCTTTTTAAAAATAAACATCAATTTGAGTCTGTTGGCACCAGTAGTTCAACAAAGCAGATAACCTTTGATATCAATTGTAATATTTATATAGGCCTACCGATCAACACCAGCCCTATATACGGGGGCACACTCTCCAATGATGGCCGGTATCATTTACAAGTCAATTATACACCCCAAAAAGTTATGACTTTAAATCCCAATAATACAACCCTTGATAACCGTTTATATTTCAAGAAATTTTGGAATTTACATCAAAAGAAATATCTTTGTTTGAACAAACGACCCGAGCTTTTTTTTTTTTTTTTGGGGGGGGGGTGTATTTGATCTCCCGTTGGCTATGGCGGTTGGCACATGTATATACGTCATTTTCAGATTCGAATTTCTCCTCTTACCCAATCCTTTCCGATCAACACCAAAATGAAAGGAAATTGATTAGAAATAAAACCAACTAGATTTCAGACCTTTTGAGGTCATCTGTTTAGCCTAATTCTGTCTGAAACTTCAAATTATACAAAGGGAATTGTCACTAGTATGATATTGTTTTTCCCTTTTCAAATATTTACCAAGGTCTGTCTTATCAGAATTTAAAATCCAATGAATAGGCCTAGATCATATATGCCACACGTTGAGACAAAACTGACATGCGACTTTAATTAAAAGGCCATGTCACTCACTGCAGTGACCTAATATTTTACTTCAAATGAATTTTGTGTAAATTTTATCGGTATACCCTTAGTGTAAATCATTTATTAGTTTCTCTTTACTTATAGTTTGATAAGCAAAAATGGAGTTGGTTCATCTGTTTGTTAATTTTAGAAAAGATATGTTCATTTAGGAAATAAAAACTTTCCGGGGAAAATTGGTAGCCTAGATGAACACTCCCTGAACCATCAAGAATATTAGTATAAAAGTGCGTTCATTTTATAATAGATTTACTGAGTACAAGAAGGTAATGATTCCACTTACTAGTATTATGTTGATAATAAGTCATGATAAATAAATGTTATTGTCAAAATGTAATCATTATTATGTGTCCCTCACGAACCAACAAGAATAAATGAGCAACAAACCAAAATACTATGATACTTTATAAATAAGCCATGATCTTACTTCAGGGTCCTGTCGAATTTGTTAGAGGAAAGATATGAAATTAGAAAGCTCAGTATATATAAGCAATGAGAGCAGCATCAACACTGCTAATACTTGGACAGTTTTTGTATCGTCTGCTATCACCGTAGTAGAGCTACCCTTTTATTGACATCAACTGCTATCACTGCAGACAGAACCTGCCATTTTGTTGACAACGACTGCTATTACTGTAGACAGATCTACCATTTTGTTGACATACTGTAGACAGATCTACCATTTTGTTGACATCGACTGCTATAACTGTAGACAGATCTACCATTTTGTTGACATCAACTGCTATTACTGTAGACAGATCTACCATTTTGTTGACATCAACTGCTATTACTGTAGACAGGTCTACCATTTTGTTGACATCGACTGCTATAACTGTAGAAAAGATCTACAATTTTGCTGACATCAACTGCTAAAACCTTTGACAAGATCGGCCTTTTTTTGTTAACATCAACTGCTGTCACTGTAGACAGAGCTACCATTTTGTTGACATCGACTGCTAATAATTGTAGACGAAACCTACTGTTTTGTTGACATCAATTGCTATAATTGCGACAAGACCATTTTTCTATCTAGCTTTAAACAATATCTACCATTTCTTTGACATCTATTGCTATACCTGAACTGCATACAAAGCTTTTGTTGACATGCAATCTCTAAAGAGACAAGATCTATTTTATTGACATCTTCGCTCTTAAAAAACGATCTACCATTTAATTGACATCATTTATTTTCTCTTTGAACACTATTTACTATTTTATTGACATCAATTACTATCTCTGCAGACAAGATCTAATATTTTGTTAACATTAACTACTCTCTCTGAAGAGAAAATCTATTTTGTTGAAATCGTCTACTATCTCTGCTGACACGATCTACTAATATATCGATATCATCCGTTATCTCTGTAGACAATATCTACTATTTTGTTGACATCATCTGCTATCTCTCTAGACAATCTACAATTTTGTTGACATCTGCTATCTCTGGAGACAAGATCTACCATTTAGTGACATAATTTGCTTTCTCTTTGAACAATACTTACCATTTTGTTGACATCAATTACAATCTCTGCAGACAAGATCTACTTTTTGTTGACATCATCTGCTACATCTGTAGACAAGATCTACTATTTTGTTGACATCATCTACTATCCCTTCAGACAATATCTACCATTTTGTTGACATTCAATCTTTCAATCAATCTACCATTTAGTTGACATCATTTACTACCGCTTTAGACAAGATCTAGTGTTTTGTTTCTGTTTTGTTGATATCATCTGCTACATCTGCATGCAAGATCTACTATTTTTTTAACATCATTTGCTACATCTGCAAAAAAGATGTACTATTTTGTTGACATCATTTGCTACAATCTGCAGAAAAGAACTACTA
>JXSR01S073093.1:16391-34863 GCA_000969725.1 Ophiothrix spiculata
AAGGGGTAGACTAATTTCTGGCCTTATTGGCCTTCTGGTCTACTCCTCCGTAAGACTCTTTTTTGTAAAATTATGTACTACAAAGATATTTTATATTGTATGTCTTATGGGAAATAAAACCTTGAACCTTGAACCTTGAACTACAATTCTCAAAGATTGTGTTGATATGCGCAGTATAATGAACAAGTTTTCTTGCAAATTTCGAGTGTGATAGTAAAAAATCTTTTCACAACTCTAACTTAAGGGTTGTTATTAGCAACTGCTAGTTGTTTTGTCTTGATGAAATTAAATATTGATAAATACAACCATTATTATTTTTGTATATAATAGCACTTTGCGATTTAGATCAAACAGTTGCTAAGTTCATAATCTTACAATCCATTGGTAATTACTTTGCTTTCGTGAAGTGCAGTATTTCCTCGAGTAACAAAGATTGAAGAGAGCGACATATGTACTAGTACACAGGGGATACTATCTCTAATAGTAACATTTGACATTTCACGACTAAAACACATCAATTAATGAACTACAGGATGTTATAGAACTGGTCATATGGGAAAGCCCATTAACATGATACCGTTGAAAATGAATATATGTATTATTGGACTGTTAAAATAACTCTTTTGAGAATAAATGGAGCACAACTTTTGCGGCCGGCCTCAAGCTGGCCACAGCCTTGATTTTCAAAGATGGCGACCGTAGGCTTGATTTTTTACCTCAAGATCACTGTAAACTATTCATTACATGTTTTGACATTAACTAGAGGTGCATAATAAAGCCTTCGGTCGCCATCTTGGAAAATCAAGGCTGTGGTTAGGTTGCAGCCAGCCGCAAAAAGGTGTGGCCTAACTGTGCCCCAGCGCCTAAATGGTATTTCTCAGGGTGTCTGTCCGCATCTAGACACTTTAAACACTATTCATGCTATTGTTAGGTAAAACCTAATCACGTCGCAACTTACTATGAGTGTATCACTGCGACAGTCACTAAGATTTTCTCAATAATTAGTTCCTAACTTTCAAATGATGACAAGTTACAAATGAAGGAAGACTGTTTCTCATATGGTGTGACGAAATTCTTTATGGTGTGTACGTAGAAAAAAAAAATCCAAAGTAAATGTTTTTTAAGGATAATATCCATCCATATTGTAACTTTTAAGATATTCTTCATCATTGTCACATTTTCGGTTATCATCGCTGATTCTTGGAAAAATAAACATTGTAAGGAAAAATTCTAACAGTGAGAGTAGAATATGTGTCCCTTGATAATACTTACTGCGCAAATACAATGTCAAATAAAATACTCTTTTCAGAAAAAAGTCGGGTGATTAAATGTGTTAATGGCATGACAAATTATTTCAGTTCAAAATCGGGCGTGTGGGTGTTTGTAATGGGTTTGTCTTTTTATTGCAAATATCATTAACAATGTTACTATCTTTTGGGCATTACAGATGTGTTTCCCCTCACGCAAAATACTATTATTGCAAAATGCATTTTAACTTGTTAAATATTCATAATATGTCCATGATTGAAACCTTTGCAAATCAATACCACAAGTTTGGTTTCATTTAGTTAGAGCATTTATTTATCATAATTATTTTTAGAACAGATTGATTCAGTGAGATCAAATTTGGGCCAGTAGGTAACTGCTACAAATTAAAAATAACCGGTGTTATTCGACGAGGAAATGTTTAAAATGAGGGTAAATGTTAACGCACATCACTTTCACATATATTTTAATATTACATCAAAGGCTTATCTATGTCAAAGTTTCAAGTATGTTTATCTAAAGCATTTTCACGCTGCGCTAATGCATGCTAGGTTGTTTCAGTTGCTCCTAAAGGACTATCGAATGACATCTTTGTTAGGAAAAATCAAAAATCCCTCAGTTTCACATTATATCAAGAAGAGATTTTAATACAAAACATCAATACAACCAAAGTGTAAGAATAATTTCAGTTTGACGTGCAGTAACGTCAGTATGCACGATTAACCGACGTTGATCCGAGTAGGTACACAATTTTTTGATACATTTTGGAGCATGTAACGATTATTGCATCGCTAATAGAGAAAGCTAAGCCCATACCACATATTTTTGAATCAGTATATGTGACCGTCCATCCCAAACCAGCCGTAAACGCTACATCTTGTCATTTTCACTTTTTAATTATTTGCAAAGACCATGCTTTAAGAATTAAAATGACACCGTATTGAACTTCACACGATTTCCAGAAGTCAAGTTATGGTCCGTCAAAGGTTGTCAGGGAGTAAAACGTATAATGGTTTATTCAGAGTCTGACGATATCCATCGATCGATGCCCATCGACGCGCTGTCTTTTACATGCGCTATTTTGTTGTGCATAGCGCGTGTAAAGACTGCGTGTCGATGGGTATTGATCGATGCATATCGACAGCACTCTGAATAAACCATAACTGCGATAAACGCGTTCAAAGATCAGTAAGCCCTATATTTTCTGTTGATTGTCTTAAAAATATGCAGATTTATTTCATATTTCATATCATTTTCTTTGCTTGTATTTTGTAGTAAGCACAAGGGTTGTGAATCTGTCAAAAAAATCAATTTTAGCAAATTACGACCTTGACAGGTATCTTCACCTGTAGCGCAAAATGAAGTTTCTGGCATTTACGGCTCATGCGGGCTGGACAACAACATAAATATAGGTGAATATCCTCCCTTGGGGCTAAATGATACAATGATACAAATATGGTTATCTTACTAGTAATTGAACAAATGAATACTTTTTTTTTGCCTTTTGTGACAGACATGTAGAATACTTGGAAACATTTTTGATCACATCTCAAATATGGCATCTCAAATGTGATATGTTTTGATAACTCTTTTAACTTTCTGGACATCTTGTCATATGATGCTCTCACATAAAACGGGCTCCTGTGAACTACTTTGAAAGACATGTATATATGTGTTTATGAATTAAGGAAAACGAAAAGATGTTCAATTGAGAAGCCAAAGTCTGGCTTGATGTAAACAATCTGGGTCGATTTAGTTAAAAGTAAATTGTTTTGATGATTTATTTGATTTTCGACCTAAATACTAGCTCTAACAAGGTATGAATTGTTTCATTACTGTCATTATGTTGCCAATCTGTGCATTGGAATGCTTCCTTTATGTCTTTTTTAGAGTTGTGAACGTTTTATTTTTCAAACATTATCAAAAAAATAGCATAGGCTATCATTTATGTTTTATACATCGCATATGAAAAAGCCTGTCAAGCACTTATATTAAAACGAAATGACAATTTCATATGTTGTCCCAAATTTTATAATCAATATGAGTGGATCATCAATTTCAATGCATTCAGTGAATAATAATGAGTGAAGCGCACACACGCAACACCCGCCCATCCACAAAAACCATGCTTGATAAGTAAGTTGTAGGTAACTGTCATAAGAAAGTCTGGCACCAAATGCTTCTACGGTACATTGTGCATTATTTAAACTTTTTGAATGACCTTCGTACGTACGTTGATTGAAACATTTACATTTATGTCAGGCTTTAATCATAGATCCTCCTTATTTCATTATAGCGCACATTTATTGTGTAATTGTATGTTAAGTCACATTATTCATTGTTTCCAGGGTATGCTTTTTTTTCGGACAGTTACATGCAAATTTGTACTGACGTCAATTGTCTATCGGCAGTAGAAATTTATTCAAAGAAAACTATAACTATATACCTCTCAGAAAAAGGAAGGTTTTACAAGTAACTTAAACGAATATTTTTCTAAAAAGGACAAGTGTGAGCTATAAATAAGTCATTGACAAGATTTAAATGTCTCGTCTCATTTGTTTAAATCGACTTGTAGATATGCATGGGTTATTTAAGAAATATCAAATAATTACAGCAAAAGCATTTTTTGACACTTTTGCCTTTAATTCAGAGTAGAATTGCGTTCTGTAACCCTTATGCTTGCCTCGAGGACAAATAATGTTTACAACTACAATATGAGGTGTATAATTTGAAAAAAGTGAACTTGATATTGCTCCCCATCCAGTAACAGAACTCTTTTGCTCCATTTTTTTTTTACAAATATAGCATTGTTGGTCTTACATCTATCGAAAGATATATTTTCAACTAAATATTAAAATTATTTGTTTCATGTAATGTTACATTCTAATTTCGAACTTCTTCATGGTTACATTATTAGCAAAATAGCCTGAATGCGTCATTTGTTTAATACATCCACACGTAAGGTAGGAAAATGGAGTATTTTTGAAGTACTTATCACAAATTTAAGGTTAACATCTTCAATTATCAAGAATGCTTATGATCAAAAAGAAGAATATTGTAATGCGGTTAAATAACTGTCCTGAACTAGTGTTAAAAATTGAATCAAATAAACAAAATTAATTCATCCCATAAAGAGGTATTAGTAATCTTATCACATTGGCAAGTGAAACAATGTTTCGGGGGATTTTGTACCAAAAAACAGCAATATGGTGATGTAGCTTTGACTACTTAGTGGAAGAATTTATTTGTACAAATACCTCTATGAATAAGTTTACAAGAAAGGAGCGCAAGCTGGTTCCGATGGTAAATTAGCATTTTTAATATCATTCCAATCCACCTCATTAACTAGAACATTTAAATCATCAGATAAGTAGCAATCTTGATTGTCTTGCATTCACTTCTAAGTGAATAGAATCATTTGAGAAATATTGTTACACTACAGATAAACCAATTACAAAACACAAACCAAACACAAACGTAAACATATTATTGTTAGGCATGCGTCATGCTTGGAAGACTCTAGGGAAGGAAAATAGGTTTTCTAAGATGCACGTCTGATGTGCAAATCAAACCAAACTCTCTCAATCTTTAACATCAATTTATTATCCATTTGACCAATGGATATACTTCTCAATTGCATTGTTATTGGGAAAAAAATAAGTAGTTTCATAATTGGAATTACAATAAAGAAACATGCATTGAATTTTAACGCCTTGGGGACTTCAAAATTAACTTGACGGTTTTTTTTTAGAAATAAACTATTCAATTTTCAAAAATCAACAATTTTTTTTAATCTAATAGAACATTTCTATTGACGATATCATGTTTTTACATGTATTTTACATACCTAAAGAATAATACTTTATTCAAAAATCAATAAAGAACACGTTTAAGTATTTAAAAATTAGGAAAACAGTTAGTAGACCAGTAAATAAAGAATGTGTTATAACATTTTCAATTTGTATTTTAAGAAAACAATCTCTTTTCTTGCTAATTATTCTGATTCTATCTTGTCTTTTCTTGATTCAAAAAAGTTGTTATGGGTTTACATAACCGTGAAGAATCATGGCAAATACCTAATATACTTTTTTAAATGCACTTATCCACTGAATATTCATGATATTACCAGGATGAGTTCAGAAATTGGGTTGATTTGATAACATGTCACTTGAGACTGATTCAATATTTCAATATTTACAAAACCCAATTACTTTTCCTATCCATGGTCACGTTACAACGTAGTTTTGTTTTAAAAGATATATAGAATTATCTTAACTGCAAAGCAAGCACAATACACACAGGTTGCATATCTGTTTGTTCATTAAAGAGTGAAATAAGAGTGAAATAGCAGTAAACTGAATTTGAATTAATGACTGTCTTGCTTATACATTGCTTTGGCATACTTTCATGGACTACAAACATGTAGTCCTTACATGAAACATTATTTCCTTAGTTATTGATACTACTTTCAACCATATAATTTGATTATTTGAACGGACATTGATGTTTCGTGTTCTTCGCACAACGAATGTTTCGAATATTTACTTATGCCTTAAACAGTTAAACCCTGCGTTAAGACGTTTGAAAAGATTGAATTTGGAACATTAGACCTAAGCTAGTCACTTCAGTTTTAATGGTTCATATTCGATTCTTAGTTAGCTCTTCAATTTTAAGTGACGGCAAGTTCGAAAATAAGAAAGAATGTTTGTTTCTAAGAGAATTAATATAGTGAAATTCTCCATGGCATTAGGACACAAAAACCTCCTCAAATAAATGTCTTGTTAAGACGTAATCTGCTTCTTATCTTTGCCACATCTTACTACATTCTTCGTCATTGTCACTTTTCGATATTTACCCAGTGCGTGACATGTAATCTTCATCGTTGATTCTCGAAAAAATAAGGAAGGAATTCTAACAGTATCGATATGTGTCCTATGATGATGCTTACTTGATAAATAAAATGTCTTCCTTTTATTGAACTAACCCTGGGTTTTAAGAAAAGAGCCAGGTATAATTCTAAGTTGGCACCAGGGGCACTCACGTGTGAGTAGCGGTGGTGAGGGCAACAATTCTTGAAGAAGGATTCTTTAGGTGACATAATATGAAAGAAATGTTTAAATACGTGGTTTTTGCGGCGTCACCAGCTTGTCCGATATTCTACATGTATACACTTTTAAACTTGAAAATATTCTTATATAATAAACACAAACGGAGGTGGTAATTATTCATTAATGCAGAGCCTATCGTAGTCTATCCTCCTCAAGCTTTTACTACTATTCTGTTTCGGTGTTGAACATCAAATACAAATATTTATCTCATCACATTACTTCTTAAAGTAAGAGTAATTCACTCCTGCAAATAAGTCAAATATCTATCATGCTCTCATTTTAGTGACCCCAAGATTCGACGTCTAGTTGACTTCAAATGCCTTACTACCAAATGTGATCGTCCATCCCTTACCAGCCGTAAATGCAGCTTCTTGTTATTTTCACTTTTTCCAAAGACCATGTTATAAGGATTAAAGCGACATCTCAATGATCTTCACTCGATTTTCAGAAGTCAAGTTTGGTCCGAAAAAGATTGTCATTGAGTAAAATGTATAACTGAGATAAACCCGTTCAACGATTAGTCAGCCCTATATTTTCTGTTGATTTTCCTCAATATACCGATATATTTCGTTTTCTTGAAATGAAACTTTGCTGGTGTTTTGAAGTAAGCACAAGGTTTGTGAATCTGGTTAAAAAAATCACTTTCGGAAAATAACGACCTTGACATGTATTTTCACCAGTCCTGTAGCGTAAAATGAAGTTTGCTGCATTTAATGTATATTTGAGACGGACGGTCACAAACAGGATAGTAAGCTCAGACCCCATTGATGTTTAAATGATTAGCGAGAGCGTTCAGTTTTTGACCGTGGGAGTATTTGACATTGGAGAGCGTTTTTTCGGCAAATGGGGGTCAAAATAATAGTGAGAAAGCGTTTTGAAAATGGGAGTTATTAGCCGAGAGCAGTAAAATTAGTAAATTGATTATCTGTTTGTTATTACAATATTACAATATGCATCTTTCAAGCCAAATTGAAGACCTTAAGGCCTAGATATACTTTGTCATTTTTGTAGTCATTTACATTCGGAATTTTTCTCATGGTGTTACATTTTCACCACTATGTTAAATTTTCATTCGGAATGAAAATTTTCATTTTGATTTTTTCTCATGGTGTTAAATTTTTGTCATGGAGTAAAATGTTTCATTATTTATGAAAATGTTTCATGATGGTGTTCAACGGGGCATAGATCGATCTTATTAGGTCGACAACAATACCATAAGTACCTTGGTCATTATAATCTGAAATCTGTCCTTGACAGGTATTGTGGATTTTATTCTGCTGAAAAGATTTTCTGACTCCTTTGATTTTTCTCCAAAGAGAAACATTTTCATTTGGAATTTTTATCACCGTATTGATTTTTTATCATTCTATTTGTAGTTTTAGCGGATAATTCCGATCGATAATATCGTCTAGGAACTCGAGGTCAATATGCATTCAGCTCTATGGATTTTCAAGATGGTAAAAATGACGAAGTATATCTAGGCCTTTAGTGAAAGAAGTGGTCAAGTGCCAAAATAGAAGTTTTGAGTTATGACCGTTTAAAGTTTCGACTTTTTAATAACTTCTAAATCGAAAGGGGTTTCGAATTCATATTAGGTATATGTTATTGTTTACAAGAGGTGATCATTTCCAGTGAATAGGAGACCTGTATTGATTATCGATTTTCTGCAATCAATAATCACTATTTCGTACTTGACCACTTCTTCCACTAAAATCAGGGCCGCTAAACCAAAAGAATTAAATATTTTAAAACAAGTAATCTCAACATTCGTTATATACAAAAGTATATATTTTTGGAATCTGCAAGTAACAATTTGATATATTTTTCACGCAAATCGGACCTTGTTGAAAATTTAACCTCATTTGACCTCGCATCGACTTTTATAAGGTATATCTTTAACCGAGCCCTAAAGATATATAAAACGATATATATGTAGAATCTACATGGAAAGACGAGTAAATTGATATGTAACTTTACATATTTTGAGGGTATCTCAAATTTGATCCAAAATTCACTGAAGCGTGACGACCCCTTACGAGAGAGTGAATCACCCCCAAATTTGTCAAAACCACCAATAACTCAATTTCGTCAAAATGGCACTTGATCACTTCTTCCACTAAGGTCTTCAATTTGTTTTTTGAACTGTAATTGACTTTTCTTTCAATTGAAAATTTAAAAAGGTAAACTGTGATGACACGTATATTATTCTTGGAATTTACGTTTAAGGGAATTATAACATGAAATTATTATTGACATTTTTTTAATCGTTCATGTAACATCCACATAAGACGTCATCATGGTGATCAATTTTAGACCAATCATAGAGGATAGATCATGATCTTCGTGAACATGTACGTGAAAGGTTTTGAAAACTAAAACTAAAGGTATCTATTGTTTTGTTTTGGGGTATCATGGGTCCATTAACATGCTCTTATACCTCCATTATGCGGCGAGATATCTATGCCAACAAATCATAGAGGGTTTTACACGCAGGAATTCAACTCATATCCAAAGTTTGTTTATTCTCAGTATTTTCATTCTCCGCTAATGCATGTTACGTTGTTTCATATTCTCCAGAGGACCATCGAAATTTATTTTTCTTAGGGATATCAAGAAAACCCGCTGCTTCACGATATATCATGCTCATTATGAAGCATTCTTAGAGGCTGGGATGAATTCAACTCTCTCTAACGCTTTTCATAAACCGGATAAAGTATACATCTTAGACTTTTATGCTGAATATGGTAGTGATGTCAGTGTTTCACAGAAAAAATATTAATTTTGAAAAAGTGCCAAACAATGTATTTTTTCCAAAAACATTTCTTGAACGCCAAACTAAAATTTGCATCAATTTTCGTAAAATTTTGAGGGTTTTCTAAATGTCTAGGAAGAGTTTTCGCAAATATTGGATTTTTTCCTGTTTGTAAATACATTAAAAACAAAATGCCAAATGTCATCACTTTTGACCTATATTGTGTACATCCATTAGAACACATTATACAGCACCCAAGAAGGAGCATTCATACAGAGGGCCAACGGCTTAACGTGACGTTTGAACCACGGAGCAATTAGGGCAACAAAGAGACATGGTCCGACCGGGGTTCGAACCAAGAATCTCTGTATTGTGAGCCATGTGCTCTAACTGCTCAGCCACGATCCTCATAACATTCTGATATATACTCATAAATTTATAATAGAAATCGGTGATCTCACAAGTTATGGAAGCAAAATGAGTGTCTTATAAGTTTTATAAACTACATTTAAAGACATGTAACATTTTTCTATGAATCGGAACAACAAAAGATTGTAGATTGAATTTAAAGTCGAAATTCTGATATTTGTTTAGGTGATTAAAAGCATTATTTCATTTAACATTTAATCCAGTTCCACTTAAAACTTGTAGGCCTTAAATTTTAAACAATTTCTATGTCATTCTTTAAAAAACATTTTAAACTTACTTTTGAAGGATGGTTTTATATTGCACCACTGGTTTAAGATAGTTTAAATATTCTAAAATCGGCTATTTTGACTTTAAATACTTCAGGCAGGTAGTAATCAGAGACCCTCCTTACAATATACTGTGTTTGTTTAGTACGACATGAAACACTGCCTCTTTATGGTGTAGTTGCATCTTAAGTCACATTATTCTTTGTTTCCAGGGTATGCAATGTTCACTGAAGAAAATAGAAATATGTAATGACGTCAAATTTCTGCCGGCAATAGAAATTTATTCATAGAAACCCATGACTACCGTTAGAAAATAGAAAGTTTGACAGATAGCTTATTCGAAAACACTTTAAAAGGGAGGTTTAATTCACCAAGAAGGCATTGACATGGTTTAAATGCCTTTTTATGATAGGGTTACTACAGATGATGTAAAGTAAAAACAAATAACGAGGGCACTGCACCTTTTCTGGTGTACTGAATATTATTTTACTTAAGTATTAAAGGTAATAGACACATGATATCGCTTTTAATTTACAGCACTTTCTGAGCGTCATAGGAAGAATGTACCAGAACATTATGTCATACAATAGCCAGCTTCTGTAGCCCATGGCTAAAGGTGCATTTACACTGTGACGACTTGGGATAACGACAAGCAACGGAGACCTGCGTATTACAGTTTTGGATCTTGTTTTCCGTCTGTCATAGTTACAGTCAGTTAACGCTGACACAATCTGCTAGGCACGCAGACTATCGTTACTAATAGTAGGTGTCAGTTGCAACCCTGGTAGAAATCGAGTACAACTCTAGTACAAATCGAGTACAATTCTAGTACAAGATTTGAATGTGCACATTTGCAACATCATTCGAGCACACTTGAAGTACAACTCTAGTACAATTTGATTGTTCTAGAATTGAGAACATTCCAATCTTGTACTAGAATTGTACTCGGTTTTTCCCAGGTAAGTTTTTAGTTGCAAATTCGTTACCCTTCGTCGATACCCTACGTCACAGTGTAAACGCACCTTTAGTGTTTTGTACATAAGCAAAATCATGTATTCAATATAACAATGCGTTTGTTTGTTTTGTGCTGCATTTAACTTATTCTATAATAAATATATTGGAAGTATTTGAGGTTTGAAAAAACAATACGATCACATCAGATATCTTATACTATCCACTTGCAGTCTATCAGTATCAAATATGTTCATTGGAGACAATTCAAACAACCAATGCTGAAAGAAAGGTGGAAAGAGAAGTCGGCCGAGCCACATCAGACAACACGAGTTTTAAAAACTCACAGCAATTATAACACACCCCAAAGTCTTTTAAATATGTAATGTTGATATAGTGCAGGATGAAATGTAAAAATATAAAGATCCGTTCCCATTTTATTAGTAAAAGGTAAGATGTACATAAAATGAAAGTAGAAGGTCCAAGCTTTCAGACAAACATGCCTTGCATTTTTTCAAACTTCGGTTTGACCCGGAAATTCAAGGTCAAAGGTATTAGGCACAAAAATGGTAAAAATATCCCAATTAACTTGTAATTTATGTCATATTCTTCCTATGGTTGTAAGGAGCAAAAAAGTCAATTACACAAACTTCGTATGATGTTTCGTTTTTGAGATAGGGGTCAAAATAGTAAAAAGTTCATTGACCTTTTGTATTGGGGTCAAATTTTCAAATTGCTCCGATTTTAATGAAAATAGACTCAAATTAAAGGGACTGCTATACTGATTCAGAAAATATATAGTTTGACACTTCCAAGATATCCAGGAATGGGAGAATTGAGGGTTCAAGGTTCAAAGCCCATAGGCCTGTATAGCAATTGACCTTTGACCCCTTGTTTTGGAAGGTTCTGCCACAGTAGGTGCATCAAAGTATACAGTTATCAAAACAATATGGTACCCCGGTTAATTTGAGACTATTTTCATTGAAATCGGAGCAATTTGAAAATTTGACCCCAATACTAAAGGTCAACGAACTTTTTATGATTTTGACCGCTATCTCAAAAACGGAGCATCATACGAATTTTGTGTAATTGACTTTTTTGTTGCTTATGACCAGACGAAGAATTTGGCATGCATTACAACTTAATCAGATCATTTTTACCATTCCATTACCTAATACCTTTGACCTTGAATTTCAGGGTCAAAGCAATGTTTGAAAAATGCAAGGCATGTTTGCCCGAAAGCTTGGACATTATACTTTAATTATGTGTACAACTAACCTTTTACTAATAAAATGGGAACGGGTTTACAATGCTTCCTACACTAATAGGTCTGGTTTTTGAAAAATCGATTTTAAAGGAAATTTGAACGAATATAAAGCAAAAATAAAAATGGAATTAAAACTTACATTGTAGCCTTCAAATTTGGTAAATGCGTTATTTCAGAAATGTCAAGGCATTGCAATAAAAAACATAACTGTGAAACTTCTGTCTTTACCGAATGGAATTTAATGTTGCAAGGCATGTGCTTGCTTCAACGACCAAAGTGGTTTATAATAACGTACAATTGCAATATCGTGAATGTAGTTTAGATAAAGCCAACTAGATTTATGCTCCCAATCTAGCAGAGAACTTTTATACAAATCCGGCACGCGTTGTGGGATATGGATGAACTATTTCCCCGGCCCCTTGATATCAAAAATATTTACGCAATGTAGTTACTTATAAGAATCATGTTGCACTCTTAACTAGGACCCATTGATTACATACTTAAATTATTCAAATAACCTGAAGGCTTATTGCATGATGATTTGTTTGTCCATTGAAGAGGCCGGAGGTATAGGCTAGTAAATCTGTTGATTTGATGTACACAAAATTGCAATTCAAGATTTTTGGTTGAAACTAACTGTTGATGACCTTCCAAACAACATATTCAAAATATAGGAAAATGTAAGCTTGTCAAAGTTGGTTAATTTGCATAAAACAAAATGGCTGACAAAACAAGGGGTGAAATTTCAAAATTGGTCAAATCTTGTTCAAAACCACACCAACAGGTTCCTCTCATCACGAGGAAGAAGAAAAAGTATACTTTTATACATATAAAGTATACCTATGTCTGAATTATAGTTCTGAAGTTATAGCCAAACATATGAAAGGTCATATCAGAGGTCACAGAGCCGGCCCTATGGGAGTCCAACATTTCAAAAGTGTCTGATTTTGTTCAAAATGGTCTCAAACTATTCCTCTTTCAAAACTGTCAACACAATGTAAAACTGCATGTATTTGAAAAGCTAAATCGTCTCTTCAAATTAATACTAATTCGTATAACTGCGTTGTACTTCCTATTACTTCCTATTTGCTACGATAGTTGTAATTTTCAAAACAATCTATGCGATCTTCACAAATTGATATACCCAAAGCTGATATTATAGCATTAGTGAAGAAACAAAACGTCTACATACCTGTCTTATTAACATTACAAGCTTTTGATAACAGTTTAGTTCATTCGAATAGACCAATTCTGAGTTATGATTTTTTATTTTTTTCGTAAATTGGTGAAAATCGATTAAACCTTTCCATGTCTATGTCGCAAAAGATCAGTGCAGGCACAATTTCCTGAACTTAAATGATTAAGAAGACTTTCAAAGTTCTTGACTGTACAAATCTCAATGCTATAGAGAAATATTAGATATTCTATAGAAAGCTGTGTATGCCAACAAGACCATCCATCCCCTCAAACATCACTTGTCCAAGCCAAGGGTTGAATAACAGTTTTTGGACCCCGTGCCTCCTTTAATATATAACGTCAGAGGCACCTGTAATGGTTCTTTTTTTATGGGCCACATGTGTGCAAGGCATTTCTTAAAAAGTTACAAATTGATAGAGTTGATATTAAATTACAAAAAAAAAATCCTTGATTTATTTAAAAAGATATACGTTTTCAATAAGGGGGTACATCAATTCTAGAACACCGTATAGAACAATCGATAAATCTTAAACTCATGCAGTGGCATGTAACACAATCACTTCAAACTATTTTTAAAAATTCATAAGATCTTCACCTGTTAATTATTTAATGTGATTCAAGTAACCTATATATTTGTTTGATTTCATTCATTTTAGCTTTAATTATAAATCTGATTCTAGTAAAGTGCGTTAATATAAGCGACTGATTCATCGAAAACACCCTGTGTAAAGTAACATGTATCTAAAAACTTGAAGCCAGATAGGTGAGGTGTGTGACTTGAAACAGACAGGTATCTAATCTCGATAAAACGTTTTCAACATGATAATTTCATGCAGGACTTAGAATATTCATAATAAACATGTTTAAAAAACATTTGGTTTTTAATACAATATAATCGTTATCTGACTAGCTTGTGTTACAATTAAGGCTACGGTCTTTTTTCACCAAGTAATATAAGACGAAATAAATACAAATTTTCAACACTCATTGATATACGTTGTCGGAGAATGCTAGGAATATGACCTGCTTTGATAAATGTTTCATTATGTTTCCTAATAATAGAATTCCTAGTGGTTTTGTAACATCTAGAAACATGATGCTGTCACACCAAGCCTTGTAAACTACTAAGAAAAGGAATAACAAAAGATTTCAGATTGAATTTAAAGTCGAAATCTGATATTTGTTTTGTTGATAACAATCTAGTTAACGTTCAATAATCTATTTAAACAACAGCAGTATCAGTATAATCCATTGATTCTGTTTAACGTTTAATCCAGTTCCACCTTTTAAGCCTAAATACATATTTTAGTTTTAAAGGTTTTTTATACTTTTAAAAAACAACTTCTACTTCATTGTTTAAACAACTTAAACGTACATAACTTTTAAACTTAGGTTTGAAGGATCGTTATTTATTTCAACGGTGGTATGATAGAAAGTTCAAGATGGTTTAAAGATTTCTAAACTGTGACAAATAAAAATCAGCTATTTTTAATTTAAAATACTTCAGGCAGGTAGTAATCAGAAACCCTCCTTACAATATACTATGTTTGTTTAGTACGTCATGAAAACCCTGACTTTTTATAATGTAATATTCTTGTTTTCCAGGCTATGCAATGTCAACTGAGTTAAATAGAAATGTGTACTGACGTCAATTTTCTGCCGGCAATAGAATTTTATTCATACAAACCTATGACTACTAGGAAATGAAAAGTTTGACAAGAAGCTTACCGTATTCGAATACACTTTAAACAGAGAGGTGTAACTCACAAAGGAGGCATTGACATTATGTGATACTTTGTTAAATGCCTTATTATGATACTTTATTAAACAAATACAGTAGGGCGATTCCAAAGTAACGTTTGTGACCGATAAAATGAAAATTTTCACTTTTAAATGGCTACAGAACCTAACACAAACAAAACCACGAGTTTGTTGTTGAAAATGGTGCTCACTGATGAGGTAAACACATGTCTACTAGGTATTTTAAAAATTAAACTATTTGTCATAATCCTGAATAAAATTCATGTAACGTTTGGTAATGTCTGTAACATCGCATGAAATATGTTTTTGCTCCAAATGACTTATATTTAGAGAAAAACTGCATGAAAATCGGATATTCCTAATTTATTAGAAAATTTTGCCTATATTTTCCGTACAAATGCCGATTTTTCACATTTAGGTAATTATGACGTCAAAGTGACGTCATACATTTACAGATGACCTTGATTTTGGTATCAATGGAAAGAGGGGACTGATACCTATCCATTGGTACAGCACACGGGGGTCAGGGGGACTCGCTATAAAAAGTTTAGAGGGGTTGCAACAACCCCCTCCGTATAATATGTTTGTGAAAATCACTCCGTATAACAAGGGTTAAAAACACGGCTTAAAAATTAATTAAACACTCACATAATGTAAAAACGACCACATTATAAACTATTCACTTGCATTGCAGTCTATCAATACAAACAAGTGACAATTCAAGCCGAGCCCCAACCGACCTTGCACGCTACATCAGACAATCTGATATGTGACTTTACCATTATTGTCAGCAAATGAAATCCGTCATAAATACTGGATGAATGGATTGGTATGTCTAAAGTCTTTAAGGGAGGACAGCAAGTTACTCAATTTTACGTTTTTGCAAGTTCATGAGTTTATTTTGTACCATAACCTTTTTAACAAAGTGCTTAAAGTTAATAAAAGTTACATTTCAAGAAAGGAATTTTCACAAAGAACATGATGATGACGTTGAATTTTGACCAAAAATCATTTGAGAAAATCACGAAAAAAACTCTTTTTTTTGGCTATTCGGGCTTCTGGATAAGCTATAAAAATACTTCTGAATGGGAAATTTAATTTAAAATACAAATTCAGATGTTCCGTCATTTTTTTTAATTTTTTTTTTTTAGGATTTTGACAAATTTTTTGAATTCCAGGCGAAATAAGGTAAAAAAAATGACCAAAAATGGAAACAATTGAATTTTTGACCTTATTTGGCAAGAAAATCAACAAAATTGCCAAAATTTTAAAAAAATAAAAATGACGCAACCGTTTTAAATTGAAATTCCAATTCCGAAGTAGTTTTTAAAAAAATGGTTTGTTTAGCTTGTCCGGAAGCCCGAATGGCCCAAAATGTGTTTTTTGTAATTTTCTCAAAAAATGTGGTATTTGGTCAAAAATCATCATTACCAGTATGTTTCTTGTGAAAATTACTTTCTGAAAATGTATACTTCTATCAACTTTAAGCACTTTGTTAAAAAGTTATGGTACAAAATAAACTTGCTTCGACGACCAATGTGGTTCATAATTACAATTGCATTATCGTGAACTGGATTAATTTCATAAAATGAACTCGATTAATGCTCCCAATCTAGTGTTGTGGGGTATCGAATGAAATATTTCCCCTTGATATCAAAAATATTTACTTACTGTATTTACTTATAAGAATCATGTTACTCTCCTATCTGGAACTCCTTGATTACATCCTTGCATTATTAGCAAAATAACCTGGAGGCTTATTGCATGAGAACTGTTTGTCCTTTGAGGAGGCTGGAGGTGGGTGTTTTAAAGGAGACTAGAGAGCAAACATGTCCGGAAATCATGCAAAGTCACAAAAGATCTATATCAGCATTATATCTTTAAACTTTGTTCAATCGGGCTGTTTTTTTAAACCCCTACTTCGTTAGATTTTAGGTCTTTCTACTTATCATGCACTTCCAAATAAACAAACAAAAGAGAAGAATAAAGCCCAGCTGAGTCAAAAAAGTTATTTGTTCAAACTGTAAAGCTAACGATTCTTAAATCTAGGTATTTGTAAAGCTTGCTTATGGCACCGCTAAAGCTTAGCAGTCCTTATCACGATCTATATGTGAAAGAATGTCCATATGGACGGGAAGATTAGCCTTAATAATGGTTCTAAAATGTGCAATACAAGTTTGCATTAAGAATATTTCTTTTAGCAAGATTATCTTCTGACGGAAACGCAAACGAAATCTATAAGGTCGTACATTTTTTTTAATCGTCCGCAGGGAATTTTAAAGAAATAAAAAACTTCACATTGATGAAATTTCAATAAATTGACTTGAACACTTTTAAGTTCACAAACTTTCCAATGATAATTGATTTACTTTCTTGAAGAACAGTGATTTCAACTCGTAATATAATAAAGATTTAAAAGAGCGACAGACGGGTACACATAATTGATGTTATCTCCTTTCTTGTATTGGTAACATTTAACATTTCACGACAACATATTATCCATTATAAGATTAGCCGGATGTTGTAGATGAAAAATTAAGGAAGATCCATCAACTTGATACTGTTGTAAATATATATTGTAATTGGACTGTCAAATTTATAAATTGATAATTCTTATTCGTCTGTAACAAATATTACATACAGAACAAAATAAAATAGATCTAGATATTTATAGTGGAAGAAGAAGAAATCAATAAAAATGTGCATTAAAAGTGTTGTTTATCTTTTTTTTCATTTCTTCTGGTTTGCAATGTAAAATGCAGTACATATATATGTACATGTATGTCTGATTACTTATACGCTTGTTTCTTTTACGTATCTTAGAAATGTCCTGAATACTTTAGTAGACGATCAATGTTCTTTCACGACTACTGTCCAAGATTTGGTTTTAAAAAATCTAGGATTGAATTTAAACATAACATGATCAGGTTTGCAAAATTGATCGTATCAGCTTTTAGCTTTTCACAAATATTCCTCATTTTTTCACCATAGTTGTTCGTTGTGAATATAAACATTGCGATTGAGTCATTAGATAAATTCCAATATTCTTTCGTTTTCATTGCACAATATTGCCACTTCAATGCTGGTAATGAAATACGTAATTGCATAATAACTTCAAAATATTTTTGAAATGAAAGGTCAATTAGTGTAATTTTCTTGTAATATTATTTTTCAAGAGAATTTCATTTGATTTGAAAAGAAACGTGTATCACTGCAAATTTTGCCGAACATGTGACGCCTAACAGATGCGTCTAATGTGTTCATAATCTCTATTTAGAACGCCAATGTTCTTGAAACTATGGTAAGTAGTGCACACTAGTGTTCATTTTCTTAATTTAGAACACTGCTAATAATAAGGACGCGTCACATGCGTTCTAAAACAAATTTTTGAATGCTGGTGTTCTCTTATGCAACATAGTTAGAACACATTCAAACTTTTATATCAGCATAGACTGGCTAGGGAAAGGGGGGGGGG
>JXSR01S073093.1:53863-78430 GCA_000969725.1 Ophiothrix spiculata
GCTTTACAAATTTGTTTCGTAAGGCCAAGGGCCTCACTCATCAGAAGCACATAGCAATATGCTATGTAGTTATATCGAAGAAATCCAATTTTGTATATTTTATGATATGAACGTCCCATACTGCAGACAAATTTGTTGATACAAATGACTCAGAAAATATTTCTATAATTTATGACGTTGATTCCACAAAACAAATTCTTGATCATAATAAAACTTGATAACAAATCATTGAATAGGGTATGCTCGACAAAATTTCTTGGAGTCATTATAGATGAAAAACTTGGAAAAATCACATAGCTGCAATTACAAAAAGAAAATGCTAGAAATATTGGCATGATGTCGAAACTAAAACACTTTCTTCCAAAATCCACATAATCATTTATTAAGTTCATATGTTCTGTCCGTGCATAACAATGCATTTTGGAATCCGTAGTAAAATATTTTGTTAACCCACTACTTATTCTATTCACTGGAGTAAATAAGTATAGATAATCCCCACTTGAGAAATTGCAATCCGTAACAATCCTTTTGTGTTTACACGATAAAAAGCACAACTAAACCGCCAGACGTTTTTGCTTTAGTCGAAGACCATAGCCTATCATATACTTGGATTGACATGCCCCTTTTGTGCGGTAAGATTAATTCGATACCTCTTTTATCATTTACAATTTGTAAACTATTTGTAATGGATTTGTAAACTAAATCCTTTGTCTGTTAATGACATAACTTACGACAAACTTGAACAGGCTCACTAATTTTGCCATATATCAACTATGGAATTCTTACCTGCGGGAGCACAAGTAAAATATTTTTAAATAAAATTCTCAAACTTCAAAAATGAGAACTCAATCAAATAGCCATTATAGGATCCACACCGGCCTATTATTTTCAAAATATGAAATTCTAAATGTCTTTGATATCTACCATTTAAATCTTGGAGTGTTCATGTTTCAACATCATACAAATCAACTGCCGAATATATTCAAAACATATTTCACTAAGCATGCTGAAAATCACAAGTTCAAAACAAGAGAAGCCCAGAATTATATTATAAACAAATTCAAACCAGGCTATCAGAAATTGTGGACGATCTTTTTGAAACTCTATTGATAAAACGGTCAAACGATGTAAAAATGTCAAAAGCTTCAGAAACATATTAAAAGAACATTTTCTTTCCAAATACTAGTTTGAACTCTTTGGACAAAAACCATGTGATGAAACTGTTTATGTGGAAATCGTTATTTAATTATCTTCCATTTTGGGCACTGTCTTGTCTTGTATTTTTTATGTTTTCGCTTTGAATAGCAAGTATGTTTAATTTCTTTTGATTATGTCCGCAATATCATTTTTGTAATTATATGTTGATATGTATGATATTGAAATGAAACAAGAATCAGAATCAGAAAAGTGCATTGATAATGACCTTAGATTTGTTGAATATTGTGCTACAATTACATATTACTGTTTTCTTTACACTTCGTCTATGCTTTCCCGAGTACTTCACCGATGCATCTCAAGACAATCAGGATATAGCATCTCGAGAAATGTGTACTTGTATGACATTTATCACGATTTTTGTAAGGATTTTTGGTCGAGTGTTTGCAAATTTTAACCCCTAGAATAATTGTCAAAATAATGTTAAATTAGTTCTAAACGTTTTTGCTGGATTTTTTTCGTATTAAATACGAAATATCCATAGTATTTAAGTATAGTAACTGGTCGAGGGGCAATCGTAGTGACCACACCGTAAAACGTAACATAATGCCCAGGAGTTAATTTTCCCTTCTTTTATAATGCACTTATTTATATAGATTCAACCGGTAGTTACAAGTTACAAAACAACAGATGTTATTTTTATTTATTTATTTATTATTGGTCATGCGTTATATATTGGGTAACCTAATAAAGCGGTGGAGTAACATATTCCCTTACTGCACTATGTTTTTAATGTCGTAATTCCCTTATTCTATGTCATACATTAGTAAATTTGGTGTCATATGAGAGAGGAATAAGTATATTTTCATAAAATTAAAACTGTATGTGTTGAGCTAATTTGGTTTTTAATTAGGATTAATTAATGTGTTAATTAATCAAAGCGGTGGAGGATGAGGAACCGGAGGATGAGGAACCCCTTATTTACATAATTGCGCGCTATTCCCACATACTTGCATAGATTTTCATAAAATGTGAACACAAGGATACTAAGGTAAGGTTACACATGTGACATAAAAATAAATGGAATTGAAGGTGATCTGGGGTCAAAAACCCTCAACGGTCAAGATAGGTACAAGTGTTTGCAAAATCTGTCACTATTCCCACATACTCTCATGAATGTTCATAAGATTTGGGCACTAGGACACCCCTTTAGAAGGTTGACATGTGACATGAAGATAACGGGGGTAAAAGTATTTTTTGGGGTCATCTGGGGTCATTATTTGTTTTAAGTTTGATCACCCTGACTAAGCGATTGGATGATTAATGAAAAACTAAAAAGGGGTTGATCTGGAAGATACTGGATAGTACTTGTGATGTATGTAGCTATACTGAATATTAAGCATGTTCTTGGTTACAAAATTGCATCTGTAAAAAAAATCATTTTTCAAATATTTCTTATGTTACACCCTGTATATTTTGTGCACACCCTGTATAATGACCTTGGAATTATATTAGGATGATTCCTCCTTATATTTACCCTTTAAGATATATACTTGTCTTATCCCAATGTGAGTAGTTTACGTAACGAAAAGTGACAGCTCCTGGTTTTGCCCATTATCTGTGTGTTGTGAACTATTTCTTTATTGAGGGTTTTACTGGTTCAGTGACAAGCATTGCTTTTCAACCAGGCCCTCATTTAGAATGTATGTATTAATGAAAGATATATATCATACACTATTTACAAGATATCATAAAGTATTAACAATAAATACAAATACGTATGAATAAATACATGCAGGTTATGGGTTGCTACAAGATAATAACATATAGTATTATAGTTACAAAATTACAGAGATATTATTTTATACACACAGAAACAAGCAAGTGTAAGTAGGCCTAAATTTCTTTAAATTTGACTGAAATTGGCCCATAGTTATTACTTTCATTTGAGCCCTTATTGTTGGTGGCAAAGAATTCCAGGCATATGCTGCCCTAACATGATATGTTCGCTGCCCTGAATTTGATTTAAATGTTGGTACAATCAATGTATTAGAAGTATGATTTCTAGTTATATGTGTATGGTTATTATGAACAAATTCAAATTGAGAAGATAAGTAAGATGGATATTCATTCTTTAAACATTTGAATACAGCCGTTAATAGAGTGTAATGCCATCTTTTATCAAGTTTATCCCACTTCAGAGTATTCATTAAATCATTAATTGGTGTCCTTATATCTGCTGAAAAAATTATTCTTGCTAAGTTATTATGAAGAACCTGAAGCCTATTTTGATGTTCCACACTAAAATTTGACCATACCATGCTTCCATAATCAAAGTGGGGAATAACAAGAGCATTGGATAACATTACAGTGGTTTTGTGTGGAAGGAAGTACTTCATACGTCTTATCATACCAGTCCTTTTAGAAATAGTTTTAATAATATAATCAACATGAGCTGACCAAGACAGCTTGCTATCAAATTTTACCCCTAAATATTTAAACTCATCTTCTCTTTCAATATCGGAATTGTTGTATGCTAAGTGTACATCATTTAACTTTTCAAGCATTCTTTTTGTACCAAAGACCATAAACTTTGTTTTTTCAACATTTAGTGTTAGTTTGTTTACTTTAAACCATTCAGCAACCTTACTTAGACTCCATTTGAGTATTAAGATCCAATTCATTTTTAGCTTTACACATTAAAGAAGTACATTACAGCTTTACATTCAGTCACAACACTAGGTAAACAATTTACAAAAATTATAAATAATAAAGGGCCTAGAATGTAGCCCTGAGGAATACCAATATCAATTGACTTAAAGTCGGATAAAGTTGAGCTAACATTAACAGTTTGTACTCTGTTGTTTAAGTATGATTTGAACCATAATAATTCACCCCCATCTACCCCATATTGTTGAAGTTTCCCAATCAGAATATCATGATTTACGGTATCAAATGCTTTCTTTAAGTCTATAAATAAAACACCAGTAGCATAACCATTATCCATAGTCTTCAAAATGTAATCTTGAACGTCTAAGAGGGTGGTTGTTGTGGAATGATTGGAACGAAATCCTGATTGAGCATTTAATAGTAGTCCTACATTACTCATATATTCATACAACTGATCATGAACATCTCTTTCGATGATCTTTGACACAATTTGACAAACTTTGATACAGAGATAGGTCTATAGTTACTTACATTAGTTTTATCACCTGATTTAAATATAGGAGTTACTTTAGCCTTCTTCCATGCATCAGGGAAAGTAGACTCATTCAAAGACAGGTTGCAAATATGAGCAAGGCAATTTGAGATGAAGGGTGCAGCTAACTTTAATAACCTTACATTGAATGGATCTAATCCTGATGATTTACAATTTTGCATTTTCCATATTTGTTTAAGAACAAATTCCTTGGACACTGCTCTAAAAGAAAATTTGTTTACACTACAATATTTACGAGAACATACAGTGTTACAAGTGCATACATTATTATCATTATCAAATTTACTTCCTAGCTTATTACCTACAGATGTAAAAAATTCATTAAATTCATTTGCCATATCTTTTTTATCACCTGAGTAATTACCATTATTTTTGACAATTTCTGAAGGTATACTTGATGTTTTGTTTGGTATAATTTTCTAAATTGCCTCCCCAAGATTTTTAATATTGTTTATGTTTTTACTTATAACCTCATTACAGTAATTCTTTTTCAAAGAATATTTCATATTATTTACTTTATTTCTAAGAGACCTTGCTTTATTCCAATGATCATCATTATTTGTCCTATGTGCTTTTGAAAAATAGTAATCTCTATCTTTACTTGGTCTTAAAAATTCACTATTCACCCATTCAGGTAAATACCCTTTAACTTTCTTTTCCTTAAACGGTGCATGTTTATCACATGCATTATTGATACAAACTGCCATTCATTAAGTGCTTCATTTACATCATTTATATTATATATTCTACCCCAATCAATATTTTTTATTGTATCAATATAATCTGCTTCATTAAAGTTTTTAAAGCATCTTGATTTTACAATTTTTGGTGGAAGTTTCAACTTATTACACTTCCTTACAGCATATGTTAATGAATGATCACTTATGCCTAAACTATGAACACCAGATGAAATAATTAGTTCTGGTTTTGACACAAATATTAAGTCAATTTTCGTTTTGCTAGTTTCCGTTATTCTAGTATAATCTGTTTCATATTAGAATTATTTGCCAACATTGTCACTTTCTTTAAATTGCCAGCTTTAACCTGATTTAAATTGAAATCTCCCAAAATATACACATCGTCATATAAATTATTACATTTTTTAAACATATCATCTAGTTTATCTAGAAAATCTACAGTACAGTCTGGTGGACGATAAATACTAGCAACTAAGATAGGTTTTGTATTTGTTAAATTAATTTCAATAAAGATACCTTCAATATCATTTTCAAGTAAATCCTCATTTTGTTTTGACAAAATACTACTTTTTATTTAGCATAAAACTCCACCACAAATTCTACCATCATGTCTATCAAGTCTTTAAGTAGAGTAACCATCAATTTCTATTTCTCAGTCATCAACATCATTATTCAACCATGTCTCATTAATACACAATACATCAATACCATTATCATTCAAAAGGATATTCAACCTCATCAACTTTGTGGATTAAGCCCTGAATATTTAAATGAGCTATTTTAAGTCCCTTCCTAATCTTGCACTTGAAATCAGAAAGGCTTTACTGCGTTTTATTGACACTAGAATAGCGTTGACGCTAACGCTCAACGCTAGAATCTAATGGTCGAAAATTGAATCACAATGAAGAAAACTACATAAAAGTCAATAGTATCTCATAAACAACTCCTGCACATTCACCACAATCTATTTCTGTTAATTTTTGCGGCCAATATACTTATTTATGGGGTTGTCAGGCTAGTGTCGACATCCAGCGTCGACACTATCTTAGTGGCAATAAAACGCAGTGCCGCCTAAAGCCCTCATTAAAAGGAAGTTCATCATTAGCAACTTTGTGAAAACAATTCTTACAATACCAATAATTATTTAACTTAACATCATTTCCATCAACACATTTTAAGTGAAAATCAAGTGTACAATTATCATAAGTTATATAAAGATCATTTTTTAAGACTTTTCTTACACACTCACCATAAAAATCATTTTCCGTTTTCTTGCAAATTTTTACATTCTTTCCAGTTTCTAATAAGGTTTAAGTTCTCTTATTACTTCTATTACACACAGTTTGCACATTTAGAGTTTCTTTATCAGTCCTTTCCTTTACCTGCTCCTCCATTGGGACGTTACAACACAAAAATCCTGGTGAAACACATAACTGAGACAAGACAAATAGTTCCCTTGGAGAAGTTCTAATCCTAGCCATGATAAATGTAGTCCGTCATTCGCGATATGTTCCGATTTGATATTCCTATTGTCTATGAAATATAAGTTCTTGGCGTAACACATATCATAAAGTCTCGCGTTGAATTCCTTAATCCAGGCACAGCGTCCTTCATTCCTTTGGACAGTTAGTGATGAAATAGCTATATGGACAGTAGGTCTGAAGGCAAATTTAAAATAGTTGACAAAAGGGCATCATACATAACAAGACAGTCATTCACATAACATCTGGGTAAATCGTTGGTGGCACAATGTATAATAATAAAGTCTGGATTCTCTTCTTCAATAACAGCAGGGGCAAGTTTATTCCATAGTCCTAATTTGCTTCCACGGATACATCTGTTTACAATAATACAACGCGAAGTCATTTTTCGGCCAATAAGGTACCTCGGTATCGAGTCGCCAATAATCAAGATCTTTCTTTTGGACTGCCTAGGTGTTGGTACATCAGCTTTAACAGATTCCACAGGAGAAGATGGTATGCTTTCAGTAGTACAGGTGATAAGTGTCCGTGATTTCTTGGTATGATTCCTTTTTGGCGTATCTGACTTTCTTGTGGTGACAATGGTTGTGATGGGCAAAGAAACACAGTCCTCAACTTCCAGTGAATCAAAGCGGTTGCTTGTAGGGATCGTGGCAACATGGACATTAGCAGGTGTCCTAGGCGCAGGGATGGGTTTTGGTTTTGGTTTCACATACTGAAATGTCCTTTGGGCAGGTATCGGCCGTGATTTCACAGTTTGTAACAGAGAAAGTCTTGGGGCTGGCTTTGGTGCAGATGGATGAGTTTGGGTTCCGACACAGGCCGATCTGCTGTCTGTACTCCAATGTCTACAAGTGGATTGTCAATTTCAGCAATCATACTAGATGAGGCATTTAAATCAAAACATGGCAATGATGTACTTTCAGTTGGCCTAGGTGTTGAAGCAAATGGCTGTTTACAAATTGACGTGTGTCCTGAATTGTCCATTGTGCTATTGAGTGTTTCAAGGTTGATCTTGATCTCTGTTAATACAGTATCTATCCAATGAGCATGAAGATGTCCTTGTACAGAAATATTGTGTGTACTATCATAGCATGTAATTGTTACAGTTTGGGTATTCATGTAGCATCTGAAAATATTTCCTTTGGTTCCTCAGTTATCAGGTGGTCCATATAATGTAGAAAGTTCATCCATAAGCAAGTCATAAATTTCAGGGTTGATTGCCACTGTTGTAGATCTCTGTTTAGGCAGAATGGTCCATAAGGCATTCTCATAAATAGATGTATTAGAGAAGCCATTAAAAGTTTGGTGAAGAGAGTTCCACAGGAAACTGACAGCCATTGTGTATATACAGGAAGTTGACGATCAATAGGAAAATCAATATGAAGATCCAATATATGGCCAATTATATGTCCACAATGATACAAAAATATATACAATTCATGCAAAATACATCAAAATCTGGAACAGTTAGATGAAATAAATATCACAAAAAGTATCCTGGTGTCACAAGCTACACACTGATATAAAATTAATATACAAAATCAATCTGGAAACTGGTAAAAGTTGCGGTTATTTGAGAGAGCACAGGAGAGCACTGTTGTTGTTGCTGCTGCTCATGCTTGATTCATGTTAAGCATCGCTTACATTAGATTTATCAAATCAAGTACAAACTTTAGATCCATTAATAAAATCATAAAAATGTTTTACTTTCTTGAAGTACACTGATTTCTTCCAGTAATAAACTTCCAATAAGAAGAGTAAGGAATAACGAGTCCCGACATAAGTAATGTTATATCCTATAAGTACATTCGATGAGTTCACGACAATCCGTCCAAATAATTTGGATGTAGTGCCTGCAGTTTGTTTCCTATCTAGAACACAAGGTATTTGCTGTTAAAAAAGAAATTATTAAACGGTTGTTACAGTGTGTTTGACTCTAGTTGCAATTTGAGAGATGGAGAGAGAGAGAGAGAGAGAGAGAGAGAGAGAGAGAGAGAGAGAGAGAGAGAGAGAGGGGAGAAGGAGAGGGGTAGGGAGAGCTAGAGAGATGTTGTTCATTCGAATCGGCAAGGATTAAAGTGTGCAAATGTGTCAGTACAATATCTAGGTGTGATCATAGGCCATGAATTGGTCATGCACATACGGGGGAGATGTAACATAAAAACTCATTCTTCGTAGTTTAATGTAATTTTATTCAAGAACTTTAATACCTACTGCAACAAATTTGGTATGGTTATCTGGGCAATTTAATTGTCTTTTAATGCAAAAATTTCCAAGACAATTGAACAAATATTATGAGATCTATGGCTCAAAATGTGAGCCAAGTCAACGGGGGAGGTGGTGGAGGAAAAGCCCATTGACTTTTACACAAAATTGTTAAAAATTACCAATCTTTCGAAAGTCGTCGTGCCAAAAGTTGAAATTCTACAAGAATCATTTTTCTCACACGTTTTAATGAAAGGAAATATACCTATCCGTGCCCAAACATTATGGTAGGTGATGTATTAATTATAGTTTGGGGAGGATAAACTTTGTCATTTTCAGGGTATTTCCACTACTAGTTTCAACAATGTTCAAAGGTCAAAATTTTCATGACAAGTTTCGTACGTTATGAAAACGTGGATGAATAACAGTAATGACTTGTTGTAAATGCATAATACCATAATTGCATAGATTAACAGTAACAAATAAACCAAAGTCTATCGGATCAGGTTCATTATTGCCAGAAAAATGCATGTTTGATCACCCTGTATACCAAAAATGCAGCAAAATGGCCATAGTAAGCAGCAATTTGAATGTAACCTGTCTCAAGCATTGTCAACTATTGCTAAGACATATAAAGAACTCACCAATTAGCCCATGGAGGCATACAATCCTTTTGAAATGTAGATGATTTTAACCACCCTGTATATTTCACCGTATGGATATTAAGTGAAAAGTTCTATGGTCTTATTGAGAGCCCTGTGTTTTATCAATATAAATCCATAACTGTTTTGTTTTATGTTGATGGCTGTGTGGAATAAAAGAGATCTATGAAGAGAGTAAAATTAACACATTTTTTCAGTTACACTCTGTATAATTGTGACACACCCTGTATAATGTCAGTATCATTGTATATGTTTGGTACCCTTGTAGTATGAGCTTTTAAAAAATGTATACTTTTATGGTGTTAAAATGACCATATTTAATCCTGTGTTGTGAAATATTCAGCTTGGTGATGTTTTTCTCATTCAGTGGTATGTTACACTTTTTCTGACCAAATCATGACTTATGATCGTGTAGTAAATTAGACCACCAATTTTGAGCCAGCACCATTTTTGAATTCATATTATTGTGGCTCATTAAAAAAACACCCACACATTTATCACAAAAAGTGTTAATAAATCATTGGCTATGGAAAAGGTGCAGAACTTATTTGCATTTTAAAAAGCCCTGCAAATGTGTTAGTGCAATATATAACGCCTTCTGTGGGCAATATCCCATCGTGACAATTAAACTGATGATTACTGTTTGTCCAAACCAAAGAGATCCTCAGTTTTTTCAGGGTTTTTGTTTTCAATAAATAACAATTTTTAAGAAAAGTCATGAAAGAAAAGTTGTATGCCCTTACTAAACCTAATTTTTTGAGGTTAGCTTTTTACATTTAATTTGATTTTTAAAAAGTATTTTTGTGAAGGTACAAAAAGTATAAATGTAACTAACAGTAGTACACTTTACTTACCATTGTCAAAGAATTCCTTCTTATATAAAACCTTTAGGAAAACCTCACCTCGCCCATGCCAACTTAAAAGCTTAACACTTTTTGAGAAGGCGTTTTTGTGTTACTTTGTTTGCTATTTTTTTATTATTGTTGCATCTTTTTCAACGTAAAGGTAACTTTATCAAGATTTTCTTTATTTTCCTTTATTTTGTTCAAAATAAAACACGTAATAAATAAACCGACATATTTTTCCTACAACACATTAGACGAATAACGTGCAAGATTTTCGTGACAAGACTGAATCATGTTTTTCCTTGACATTTGCTATCATATTTTAACTGTCAGCAAAATGACCTGGGCCCATATTCATGAAACACCGCTAACTCTAGTTGGCTGCTAACTCTTTGTCTATCCGTCAAATTTTGACAGGTATACAATAGGTTAGCAGCCAACTAGAGTAAGCGGTGTTTCATGAATATGGGCCCTGGTGATTAAATCTCTTCATCTGTTATCTTGTGTTTGCTGTCAGTTATTCACACTGGAGCGGTTATAGACATGCAAATAACGCTTGAAACAAGACTTCCTCCCATTAAATGAACCAAACAAAATATCTAACCATTTTTAGGGTATGCATTTGACTAGGCAACACGTGATTGTGTTTAATTTTGTCCAAAGGCGAAATCCTCCTCTATCAGCTCAAAATGTAGTAACTTTTTAAATGCCAATAAAATTGTCACGGAATAGATTATTGACTTAAAAAAAATATATTGTGACCTAATTTCATTTCCATGATTCCTCTTATTCCTCACGTTGTCGCTCGTAACGTAATGCGTAAAAATACAGGCTTTTCCTACTATTGATTCAGTGAGAAAGATTTTAGCCTGTCGGCATAGCAAGTAACACAGTACAAAAGATTATAGACCCTAAAATATGATGCAAATAAAAATAAATGAATCACATCTGAAACAATGGTTGATTTCATAAGCTCTGATACGTGTATTAAAAGTAAAAAGAACAATGTAAGCATTTTACCAGGGTAACCTCACATCAAAGCATTATGATCCCCATAAGTATCAGCAATCTAAAGAATATATTGGTTTATACCATAAGTTTTAAAGTATAAAGGTATATCTCTGTAACATCTAAGCCTGTGAAACTTTCGCGGGTAGAGCAACGGACCAAGCCAGTTGTGATCAAGTCTTCATCCCTTGAAGACGAAAGCTAAACAGCATGAACAGTACGTTTGCCTTCCTGGATTTGTCTAGCATAAATCTACATGTGGTTAACGTCTCTGTTAATCGACACGTGATTATCACAATATCAAAGTTGTAGTTTTTTTAAAACAGATTTAAAAATCGGTTGGTTGGAATAGAAAATCAACACTTGTCTTGACAAGTTAGTTCTTCAGCTGTTGAGTCTTCTCTGGTCTTATATTGTTGAAGTCGACCCATTAAGATTCTACGCAGATCAGACTAAGCTGTACTTCACCAAACTTTAGACTTAACCGGTCATATATTTGGCTGATCATGTGGTGTTACTTTTGGGACTTTTAATAGCGCAAGCGGCAGTGCTCGGATTCCAACCCACAATCCTTGAATTTTGAGCCTGGTGCTCTGACCGATTGCCCACGAGACCCCTGTGGCAGGGACGTAGCGAGGGTGTCTGGGCCCGGGGCAAGAAGTGAAACTGGCGCCCCCCCCCCCCCCCCCCCCCCCGAGGAGGGGGTAAAACAGACGCCCAACCCCAAACCCGAGGAGGAGGGGGGGGGGGGCAAAAAAGAACATCTAAAAAGTCCAACAGCTTTGAAAAACTCCTCTTCTTGGCGAAAATTGGTAATTTCTGCTATAAATTGCCTAAATTTTTTTCAGCACGCGACGCGTTTTTTGGCAATAATATTTGCTTATCTAGTACACAAATACTGGAATTTTAGGGGCGTGCGGAGCGCGCAAAAAAATTAGGCAAAAATTTGTTAATTTCAGCAGTATGTCACCTTTTGCTGCCACCACTGCATGAAATGTTGGTCCAATTATTTTTTATGTAGTGACGATTTGGCACCTCTCAGAGGTGGCGCCCGGGGTAACTTCCCCCCCCCCCCCTTGCCCTCCCCTAGCTACGCCACTGCACTGTGGGAAAGTGGTGAGAGCTTTAGTATTCGACCTTGTTAATTTTACTTACAGATATATCCACAATGGGGCTTAACTAGAATTGAAGTAACGCAATTGTATTAATTCTGCAGGTAGATACGCTACTGCATCTGGGTAGTTTAAATTGAGTTAAGTAAGATTAAAATTAATCTAGCTAAGTGTGAAATGTAGCCTTGAATGTGATCGTGTACTTGGAGGCAACAACAACAACAATGGCCGCTAAATATTCCAAAACGTGAAGATTTTTTTTATTATTATTGAACGTGTTAATGAGTCTGATTTTGAGATTTATGTATTAGTTGACACGCCAAAAGCCAATTTCTGGGCATTGCTCTGAATATTCAAAATGTTTTCTGTGCATAAACTTATATTAAATGTATATTGATGGGCGTTTTACATTCACGTCATTATGCAATTTTAGATTTGGAACTGTGTTAACAATCTTTATAAAAGAAGAAATGTTTCTTTTGTTATCTTCAAAAAGAACAGTTTAGTTTGAAATCTTCTTGTTACATTCTATCAATTTGCATAGTTCCAGTTTATAATCTAAAACATAATTTCCGTTGTATTAGTGTGATTGTAACTCATAAATAGAATAAAAAAATATACTTTGACGGTCATTTTGGGGCATGTTAAGGGCGTCAATTTTGATTTGAAACACTTTGACAACTTCATCATGGAGAAAGGTTTTTTTGTAACCTTCTGATACATTTAAACAACTTCATCTTGCAGAGAGGTTTCGTTTTTACCTTTAATACCATTGTTTGATCATATTGCAAATTTTGAACATTTAATGTAACAGTATAGTAACCCTTTTTTTATTTTTGTTTTCTTGTCAAAATCTACGTTGATGGCCATGCTCCTTCCAAATATCACTTGCACTTTATGAATGAATTGAACCACATAAAATTGTGGATTAACCACACATCAATACGAATACAATATCAAATTTCGAATGTAAAGGGAAGAGGTGATATCTTTACATGGAAATGATGGAACAGAGAGATATCGTATGTATCGTCACTGCTCGAAACTCGTTGAACGTGAATAGATAGGTGTTTTATCTTTTTATCCATGTTAATACGTGTCTACGTCTAATCAATGTACTGTATTTTATTATAGAATGTCGAACAACGATAACATTTTTAATTCAAGTTGCACGCCTGTCCGGTTTTATATATTCAACGTTTAAACGTTTGCAATGCTTAGTTTCTTTTAATTATTCACTTCGATAAACCGAAGCTACTGATGTGAATGCTGATTTTAAACAGTTTCTGTTTAATTTGCTTCAATTCATCCATTTGCAATTGCATTACAGAGTTCAGTAAAAAAGAACGTTTATTATTTTTAACTAGCTTTTAATGTTGGTTCCCTGTTTAATGAAATTGTTAGAAATACTTTCAAAGTGTTGTTTTATTAATAGTGTTACTTAATAAATTGGAGGTAAAGGAAATAACTTGATGTGGTGAAAATATAAAACAATATATGAACCTATTAATAGTTAGGGTGTATATAGGTCTAAAGCAAAAATAGGAACAAAACAGAAACAATATAAAGACTCACCGAAAGTTCATTGATATATACAAGAACGGCCGACGTTTCAAGTGGAATAAACCCCCTTTTCATCAGGTAAACAAAAAAGAAAAAAAATGGAAACACAGTCAAAATCTACAAGAAACTATTTGCAAAACATTAAAATATTTCTAGAGTGCAAAAATAAAAAATGACTTGTTTTCTACACAGTGGCGTTGCGACGGGGGATGGGGGAGGAGGGGTCCAAGGGGGCAAGTTGCCGCGGGCGCCATCTCTGGGGGCGCCAAATCATCATTAGTACATACAAATATTTGGACAAATAGTTCATGCAGTGGCGGCAGCAAGAGGTGACAATTCGCAATTTTTTGCCATTTTGCAGCTAAAATAAGTAAATATACTGCAAAAACTCAAATGTTTTTGCGAGTTTGAATTATTTATTTATTTATATATTTATTTGTTTATTTATTTATTTATTTTTTATTTTATTTTTTAATTAATTAATTAATTTATTCATTTATTTATCTATTTATTAAGAGTTAAATTCAATCTACAAACTAAATGAAGTTGTAAGTTAAGAGGTCATTATCAATATCTCTTACATTCACGCTTCCTGGGACCATATTGGATATTATAAAGCACACCCACCATTTACGCCAAGTGTTGTAGTAGGATAGAATGCAGAAGGCAAGCTTTGGAAAGATTGCGGCACTATGGTGTTCGGCAGATATTCTATAAACCATTAATCTTCAATCGACAATGTGAGAAAAATAAAACACAGAGCTTAACGCCGTGTTATTGCTAGAGAGTTTTTATGGGATTGACCGCTAATCTACCAATCAGTGTACTTTATCAATCAGGATATTCGCACGCATGGGATAATGCATAATGTGTTTTTTGTTGATAGCAAAGAACTGATGAAAATCCAACATTTTTATAATAAACCTCTTTGTCATAAATTTTATGTTCGGTCTGAAAGAAGTAGCTCTGCAGAACTGAAACTATACCACCATTCCCATCCATAGTACCTGGTTCTTTTAAATACTTAAATACATACTGAAAAGACCGTGTTTACTACCATTCCCATGCCATTACTGTCTGAGCAGGAGAGTGGTCTTAGACTCGCTTCTAACTACTGAAATCCGCCCTATGATTTGTATCAAATTCTTGCTCGGGGAAGATAGAAATCAGAATCTATAGAATAGCTGCTTGATATAATTGTCTGTCAAGGACCATCTGTTATCGTTTTGAATTTGCTACAACCACATTCAAGGTATTTCTGGGCCAACATTCCTCGAACCAATATGTATTAGGAAATGAAATCAAGCTCCTCAGAGCAAGATGTTTTTGTGACGTCATAATTTCGTATCGCCTTTACCTGTTAAACGATTTGCATGATTTTGGTATCAATGGAAAGATGATACCCTGCCGTACATTGTAGTACCAAACAAACTCCAGGATGGCATGTTACAGAAAAAGGTATAATAATATTCATTGCAATGATAATGAGATTATCAGGTCCATATGAATTCCTACCTGTCTTTGGCAGCCCGAAACATATCAAATCAGATATAATACTGCTCATAGAAAGAGAAATAGTTTCAATTGTAACTACAGCTATGAAGTATCAATTTTTGCGTGCCATGACGGAATTATAAGAACGCTCAATTTAAGCGAATTCAAGTAATGTAAATATTGACATAATCAGTGAGCCAAAAACGAGAAATTTAGTCTGAAAATTTAGGGCGTTTTTTTCCCAGTATATAGTGTCATCACAACATATTTTTACAATTTTTCTGGTAATTTTCATCATCTCTGTACTACAATCTGAAATTTGAACAAAATCGAGTGGTTCAACTTCTAGAAATTTTGAGGCTTCGATGTTCATGATAGTAAATTCTAATCAAAATATTTACATTTTAATGTACCATAAAATGTGGTAAATGCGATTGTGTGTCACGAGTGGGCAGAATATTGCAGTTGCTATGAAATATCCTGTCACGTTTTCCTTAAGACGTCGTGCTCTTGATGTTTCAGATGATCAAAATGTTTAGCAATTGTTTGTAAAACTATTAAAAACTTTATTAGTTTATAACAAAAATTATAATACATATCTCCTCCAGATGCTAATACAGATATAATAGTATGTATATACTATACGAGTATCAGTATTTAGTATATAATAGTTCATTATTATTATTATAAACAAATATGATAATCGTGTCAGATGCATTTACTCCAATTTTAACAAACACTGTCGTTTGAAGGGGACATTTATTAATCTTGTTTACCAAAATTTCATATTTTACATCACAGAAACTTGGAAGAGTATTACAAATAACTAGAATGCATTGCTTAAAAACATTTTGAACCCATTGTCAAATTTGTTGGTATTTTTTGTTGATTCAAATTTGTGCAAAAATGAGGGCGCTATACAAATTTCAAATTATTGATGATACTTGATTATCGATTATATTGCTTGATTTGTGAAGATTTGGGCTGAAAATGTTAAGTAAATTGTTTGTGATGTCAGATAATTGATTTGCATATCTAACTTCGTCAGTAAATAACACCATACCCCTTTTACATCTTAAAATAACCTTTTAGAAATAGCGCCATCTATTTTGACACATAGAAATAAAATGTCGCCAGTTCATTGGGATCAAACAACAGTGCAAAATAATAAGAATGATACTCGTAAGGGTATTCACAACCTTTTCCTATTCCCTTTTAAATTTGTTTCATTGGGTGTTCCTTCGAAGATGTCGTATTCCATGAACGTATGACTTTGAAAATACAAATTTACCCATGTAAAATATATTACTGAAATCTTCAAACACTTTACATATACGGGCAAATTTACATACTTATCAATTCTACTAAATATTTATGGCGTTTCTAGTTCTGCGCCTGGCGGTACATTATTAATATGATTTCAAACTATATAAATAAGAAAGGTTGGTAAGATATATCGCCTTTAAAAAAGTTTCTGAAAGATCACAGCGGTATAGTGTTTGTTAGATACTTAAGGATCCATTATCCTGTGACCGACAAGGTGGAAAAGAGAAAATACAGGGCGTGAATGTGTGTTATTGCTTGAGAGGATTACGGGATTGACCGGTTATCTATCAATCAGTGTACTTTATCAATCAGGATATTCACACACACGGGACAATGTAAAATGTGCATTTCGTGACTATTGAAACTATACTTGTTTTCGAAAAAAATATCTTTCAACACTGTACCACATTGTATTATCTATAAAATGAGTTGTTGTAATTCCCTTAATGACCAATTCGCGACAAATACATAAAATATTTCTAATAATTCTTTTTGTATAGCATTTTCTAAGGCCTTTAGATAAAATATGCATGAGTCAAACACGAACTACATAGAATACCGGGTATTTATCAAAAAAATATTCTTGTTCAAACGTACGCATTTCTGGTCACATTAAAACAAATTATGTCACAATTGCTACTAATTCAGTAGTAGATCCCCCAAACTTATTTACTGTGTTATTTTGGCTCAGACAATATCGAGTCCTTGCCTTTAGACGGTGTAACAATTCCTATAATATCCAACATTTTATAAACACAATCAAAACAGCATCAATTTCCCTGTATTACATTCAATGAATATTAATAAACGCGTACAAAAGAGTAATATGTTGGACAAATATATATATCTAGGGTAGATTCCACATTATCTGAAATTTGGGCATTAGATCGAAGAGGTTAAAAATGCAATATTTAATTGCAATACCATGATACGATGTATATCAGATTTTTGAAAAAAATGAGACGTGCTCTCACAAAATTTTCGAAAAGTCGCGAATGAAGATTTTGAATCAACAATAAGGCCAAAAACAAACAAAATAACTTCAACACCGAGTTGAGACCAAATAAAATTTCGCCCTAGATTGCACATGTTATTGAATTGCCATATACATTGGACCAAATGTTTGTTACCCGTTCATACTTTAAATTCGATGGCAAATGTTTGGTGACGTCACGACCAAATGTTTGGTAGGGAAATTTTCTTTGGAGGCCGACTATGGGACTATGGTTTCGGCCTAAGTGAAAAGTGGTTCTTAATGATGTCATTCTTTTGTGTGTTACACGCATCCATGCATGTCATCCTGATGAGGTCATTTTTTGTATGCACTAGCAGGCATCCATGAAAATTATCATAATTTTTATGTAAAGTTTGAAAAACAAATAATGTAAAAAGTTCAAAGTAAACATTCATTATCGATTGATCACTTTAAACTCACATTCAGGCTATTGATTATCTCTAGGCTGGTATCGGCAAGTATTTTCATTGTTGACACATCACGAATAATCAAGTGGCCCACATCGACACTGTCGACAAAATATTGTCGTCAATACAGCAATGGCGATTGAAATTACAACTTGTGGCACGTCCACAATATGACGATGCTGCGATAGAATTAAAAGAATAATTAAACAAATTAGTCAATGCTTCGATGACCGATAAAATGAAATATGCAAATGTATCCATTGAACATTTTCGTATGCTGAGACGAATAAAATATTAGGGAAAAATTCATTAAAATGTTCGGCCTTTTTATTTTTCTAAAGTATTCTATTTCATTTTATTTGTAACATTTTTGCCGACAAACTCGCGATATAGGAAGGCACAAAAGAAAGTGCTTTTTGTTGACGACTTTGAGTGTTGTAAGTTATCATGCCGTTTCATATGAAAATCTGTCCAAAGTAAAGTATATCGCCGAGTTGAAAAGTTTATATGATTCAAGGTCAAGCTGTAAGCTCAGTAATTCTTAAAACTAGGAATTTACGGACTTGTTTGTGTCTTACATTGCTATGCTAAAGCTTAAAGATTACAGTCCTTATCAAAGTCTGTATCAAAGTATATCTATATGAACGCGACGATTGAGCTTATTCTGCCTACAATTCTCAAAAATTGTGTTGAGAATGCGCAATATAATTAATAAGTTTTCTTGCAAATTTCGAGTGAGATAGTAAAGAATCTTTTCACAACTCTAACTTAAGGGTTGTTATAAGCAACTGCTAGTTGTTTTGTCTGGATGAAATTGAAGATTGATAAATACAACCATTATTATTTGTGTATATAATAGCACTTTGCGATTTAGATCAAACCAATATGCATTGCTAAGTTCACAATCTTACAATCCATTGGTAATTACTTTGCTTTCGTGAAGTGCAGTATTTCCTCCAGTAACAAAGATTGAAGAGAGCGACATATGTACGAGTACACAAGGGATGTTATCTCTAATAGTAACATTTGACATTTCACGACTAAAACACATCAATTAATGAACTACAGGATGTTGAACTGGTCATATGGGAAAGCCCACACTGTTATACTGTTGGGCAATTTTTTAGCGTTGGTTAAACTATGAACAACCCAATTGTTGGGTAAATAATATTAACCAACTGTTGATGAAATTTTACCCAATATTTGGGTAATTAGCTAAAACTTTTACCCAACAGTTAGGTAATTAGCCAACATTGTACGCAACGTTGGTAATTATTTACCCAGAAGTTGGGTTGTTCATAGTTGAACCAACGTTGGGTAAATTATTTGCCCAACGTTCTAACAGTGCATTAACATGATACTGTTGAAAATGAATATTTGTATTATTGGACTAAATAACTCTTTTGAGAACAAATGGAGCAGAACTTTTGCGACCGGCCTCAAGCTGGCCACAGCCATGATTTTTCAAGGTGGCGACCGTAGGCTTGATTTTTTACCTCAAGATCACTGTAAACTATTCATTACATGTTTTGATATTATCTAGAGGTGCATGATCAAGCCTTTGGTCGCCATCTTGGAAAATCAAGGATGTGGTTAGGTTGCAGCCAGCCGCAAAAAGGTGTGGCCTAACTGTGCCCCAGCGCCTAAATGGTATTTCTCGGTGTATCTGTCCACATCTAGACACTTTGCACACTATTCATACTATTGTTAGGTAAAACCATATCACGTCGCAGCTTACTATGAGTGTATCACTGCGACAGTCACTAAGATTTTCTCAATAATTAGTTCCTAACTTTCAAATGATGACAAGTTACAAATGAAGGAAGAATGTTTCTCATATGGTGTGACGAAATTCTTTATGGTGTGTAGGTAGAAACAAAAAAAATCTCTCAACTTAATGTTTTTTAAGGATAATATCCATCCATATTGTAACTTTTTAGATATTCTTCATCATTGTCACTTTTTCGGTTATCATCGCTGATTCTTGGAAAAATAAACATTGTAAGGAAAAATTCTAACAGTGAGAGTAGAATATGTGTCCCTTGATAATACTTACTGCGCAAATACAATGTCAAATAAAATACTCTTTCAGAAAAAAGTCTGGTGATTAAATGTGTTAATGGCATGACAAATTATTTCAGTTCAAAATCGGGTGTGTGGGTGTGGGGGTGTTTGTAATGGGTTTGTCTTTTTATTGCAAATATCCTTAACAATGTTACTATCTTTTGGGCATTACAAATGTGTTACCCCTCACGCAAAATACTATTATTGCAAAATGCATTTTAACTTGTTAAATATTCATAATATGTTCATGATTGAAATACCACAAGTTTGGTTTTATTTAGTTAGAGCATTTATTTATCATAATTATTGATTCAGTGAGATCAAATTTGGGCCAGTAGGTAACTGCTACAAATTAAAAATAACAGGGTTTTATTCGACGAAGAAATGTTAAAAATATGGGTAAATGTTAACGCATATCACTTTCACATATATTTTAATAATACATCAAAGGCTTATCTTTGTCAAAGTCTCAAGTATGTTTATCTAAAGCATTTTCACACTGCGCTAATGCATGTTAGGTTGTTTCAGTTGCTCCTAAAGGACTATCGAATTACATCTTTGTTAGGAAAAATCAAAAATCCCTCAGTTTCACATTTTATCAAGAAGAGATTTTAATACAAAACATCAATACAACCAAAGTGTAAGAATAATTTCACTTTGACGTGTAGTAACGTCAGTTTGCACGATTGACCGACGTTGATCCGAGTAGGTACACAATTTTTTGATACATTTTGGAGCATAAAACGATTATTGCATCGCTAATAGAGAAAGTTAAGCCCATACCACATATTTTTGAATCATTATATGTGACCGTCCATCCCAAACCAGCCGTAAATGCCACATCTTGTCATTTTCACTTTTTAATTATTTGCAAAGACCATGCTTTAAGAATTAAAATGACACCGTAATGAACTTCACACGATTTCCAGAAGTCAAGTTATGGTCCGTCAAAGGTTGTCAGGGAGTAAAACGTATAATGGTTTATTCAGAGTGTGACGATATTCATCGATCGATGTCCATTGACGCGCTGTCTTTTACACGCGCTATTTCTTGTGCATAGCGCGTGTAAAGACTGCGTGTCGATGGGCATCGATCGATGCATATCGACAGCACTCTGAATAAACCATAACTGCGATAAACTCGTTCAAAGATCAGTTAGCCCTATATTTTCTGTTGATTGTCTTAAAAATATGCAGATTTATTTCATATTTCATATCATTTTCTTTGCTTGTATTTTTTAGTAAGCACAAGGGTTGTGAATCTGTCAAAAAATCAATTTCAGCAAATTACGACCTTGACAGGTATCTTCACCTGTAGCGCAAAATGAAGTTTCTGGCATTTACGGCTCATGCGGGCTGGACAACAACATAAATATAGGTGTGTATCCTCCCTTAGGGCTAAATGATACAATGATACAAATATGGTTATCTTACTAGTAATTGAACAAATGAATACTTTTTTTTTTGCTTTTTGTGATAGACATGTAGGATACTTGGAAACATTTTTGATCACATCTCAAATATGATATGTTTTGATCACTTCTTTTAATTTCCTGAACATCTTGTCATATGATGCTTTCACATAAAACGGGCTACTATGAACTACTTTGAAAAACATGTATATGTGTTTATGAATTAGAAAAACGAAAAGATGTTCAATTGAGAAGCCGAAGTCTGGCTTGATGTAAAAAATCTGGGTCGATTTAGTTAAAAGTAACTTGTTTTGATGATTTATTTAATTTTCGACCTAAATACTAGCTCTAACAAGGTATGAATTGTTTCATTACTGTCATTATGTTGCCAATCTGTGCAATGGAATGCTTCAATTATGCCTGCTTTAGAGTTGTGAACATTATATTTTTCAATCATTATCATAAAAATAGCATAGGCTATCGTATCATTTATGTTTTATACATCGCATATGAAAAAGCCTGTCGAGTACTTATATTTAAACAAAGTGACAATTTCATACGTTGTTCCAAATGTTATAATCAATATGAGTGGAGCATCAATGTCAATGCATTCAGTGGATAATAATGAATGAAACGCACACACCCCACACCCGCCCACCCACAAAAACACTACTTGATAAGTAAGTATACACACAAAAGATTTACTGAGTCAGGTGACTCAGATACGTGAGTCTTTTATTTGTCTCTGTATTGATGCACTTTGTATGCTAACTGAGTCACTGTAGTGAGTCATGTGACTCAGATATGATGAGTCAAATGACTCCGATCAAGTCCAGTTGAATCAGAAAACTCAACTTCATTACCTTAATGAGTCATCAGTTTTGTCTCTGTAGTGAAACACTTGCTTGTGTAAAATGAGTCAAAAGACTCAGATTAAAGATAATGCAGGTCTTTTGACTCACTCATTATTGACTTATTCGAGTGACATCCTCTTTGTGCACAAACATGGAGGATGATATCCGAAAGGTGTTAGTGACTGTAGACACAATATTGCCCATCATTAATATAGTAGACACTAATTCCGAGTCAAATTCCGAGTCCAAGAGGTTAAGCTTACGCTAAGCTTACTGCAGTAAAACAACAATGGACTTAATGGTCCAATATTGTAAGGTAACTTCATATAGGTCACTGCTTAATGTAGTAATTTATACTTGTAGCTTGATGTCAGCTCCAGAAGTTCAACATATTACTTCTGACAGTGTTAAATGCCAAAAAAGTGCTCACAGAAATTGACTCACTATTGGAGTATCTATGAGTCAATTATGATTCACGTAGTGTCATAACTGAGTCAATTTGTACATGACTCAAGTAAAATAAGGCAAAACGAGTCAACTGACTCAGTAAATATTTTGTGCGTAGGTAACTGTCATAAGAGAGTCTGGCACCAAATGTTTCCGGTACATTTTGCATTATCTAAACTTTTTGAATGACCTTCGTACATATGTTGATTGAAACATTTACATTTATGTCAGGCTTTAATCATAGATCCTCCTTATTTCATTATAGCGCACATTTATTGTGTAATTGTATGTTCAGTCACATTATTCATTGTTTCCAGGGTATGCTTTTTTGACAGTTACATGCATATTTGTATTGACGTCAATTGTGTATATTCAGTAGATTTTTATTCAAAGAAACCTATAACTATATACCTCTTAGAAACACGAAAGTTTAATAAGTAGCTTAGACGAACACCTTTCTTAAAAGGACAAGTGTGAGCCATAAATAAGGCATTGACACGATTCAAATGTCTCGTCTCATTTGTTCATATCGACTTGTAGGCATGCATGGGTTATTTAAGAAATATCAAATAATTACGGCAAAAACATTTTTGACACTTTTGCCTTTAATTCATAGTAGAATTGCGTGCTGTAACCCCTATGCTTGCCTCGAGAACAAATAATGTTTACAACTACAATATGAAGCGTAATTCGAAAAAAAAAATGAACTTGATATTGCTCCCCATCCATCAACAGAACCTTTTTTGTTACATTGTTTTTACAAATATAGCATTGTTGGTCTTACATCTATCGAAAGATATATTTCAACTAAATATCAAAATGTTTTACTTCATGTAATGTTACATTCTAATTTCGAACTTCTTCATTACATGGTTACATTATTAGCAAAATAGCCTAAATGCGACATTTGTTTAATACATCCACACGTAAGGTAAGAAAATGGATTATTTTTTGCAGTACAAATTCAAGGCTAACACCTTCAATTATCAAGAATGCTTATGATCAAAAAGAAGAATATTGTAATGCGATTAAATAACTGTCTTGAAGTAGTGTTAACAAATTGAATCAAATAAACAAAATTAATGTTTTCCCATAAATAGGCAATCTTATCCATTGGCAGGTCATTCCAATCTACCTCATTTACCAGAATATTTAAATCATCAGAACATTAACAATCTTTATTGTCATGATTATGTAATCACTTCTAAGTGTATAGAATCATTTGAGAAATATTGTTACACTACAGATACACCAATTACAAAACACAAACCAAACACAAAAGTAGATAACACACCCATGAATCATGCTTAGAAGACTCCAGGGAAGGAAAACTAGTTTTCTAATATGAAATTCTGATGTGCAAATCCAACCAAACTGACTATATCTTTAACATCTTTTTTTTATCTATTGGACCAATAGGTACACTTCTCGATTGTATTTTTATTGAAAAAATAAGCAGTTTCATCATCGGAAGTACAAGTAAGAAACATGATTTGAATTTTAACGTTCTCGGGGACATTAAAATTAACTTGAGGTTTATTTTTAAAAATAAACTTTTCAATACTCAAAAAACAAAACAACAAATTTTTAATCT
>JXSR01S073093.1:81680-93181 GCA_000969725.1 Ophiothrix spiculata
AACATTTCTCTAACCAAAGTTGCACGGTTTATCGGAGAATGAGCCATGAATGCTTGGAAGACCATAGAGAAGTGAGTTACCATTGTCAAGGCGCGAGGTGATGAAAGCATGGACAAGACGTTCAGTTTGAGATGTGCTGAGATATTTCCGTATTTGACGCGTTCAACGATTAGTCAGCCCTATATTTTCTGTTGATTCTTCTCAAATACACAGATATATTTCGTTTTCTTGAAATGAAACCTGCTGGTGTTTTGAAGTAAGCACAATGTTTGTGAATCTGTGAAAAAAAAAACTTTCGGAAAATAACGACCTTGACATGTATTTTCCCGAGTCCTGTAGCGTAAAATGAAGTTTGCTGCATTTATGGTTCATTTAAGACGGACGGTCTCAAACATGAGGGTAAGCTCAGACCCCATTGATGTTAAGCATTAGTGAGAGCATTTTGGTTTTTGACACTGTGAGTGTTTGTCATTGGACAAATCGGGGGTTAAATAGCAAGAAAGCGTTTTTGGAAATGGGACTCATTAGCCGAGAGCAGCAAGTGGAGCAGTCCAAGTGTTCATTGTGTGAGAAGAGAAGTAAAATTATTTAATTGATTATCTGTTTTTATTTACAATATTACAACATCTTTCAAGCCTAATTTGTCTTTTGAACTGCAATTAATTTTTCATTCAGTGGAAAATTTAAAAAGGTAAGGTATGATGACACGTATAATATCCTTGGAATTTAGTAACATTATTATATGGAATTATTAAAACAAATGATTATTGACACCTTTAGTTTTTTTTTTAAACCGTTCATGTAACATCCGCATAAAACGTTATCATGGTGATCAGTTTTAGACCAATCATAGAGGATAGATCATGACCTACGAAAAGGTTTTCGTATAAGGTTTTGACAACTAAAACTAAAGGCATCTATTGTTTTGTTTTGGAGTATCATGGGTCCATTAACATGCTCTTATACCTCCAGTAAGCGGCGAGGTATCTATGCCAACAAATCATGGAGGGTTTTACACGTAGGAATTCAACTCATATCCAAAGTTTGTTTATTCTCAGTATTTTCATTCTCCGCTAATGCATGTTTCGTTGTTTCATATTCTCCAGAGGACCATCGAAATTCATTTTTGTTAGGGATATCAAGAAAACCCTCGGCTTCACAATGTATCATGATCAGTATGAAGCGTTCTTAAAGTCTGGGATGGATTCAACTCTCCCTAACGCTATTCATAAACCGGATAAAGTATACAACTGATGTTTATTTTTTTTTCTGTGAAACACTGACATCACTAACATTTTGAAAAAGTGCCAAAAACATTTCTGGAACGCCAAACTAAATGTTGCATTCCTAAGGGTTTTCTAAATTATTTTCTAATAATTTACAGACAAATGTCAAGGAAGAGTTTTTTCAAATATTGTACTTTTTTCCTGTTGTTAAATTTATCAAAAACAAAATGCCAAATTTCATCACTTTTGACCTATATTTGGTACATCCATTAGAACACGGTATACAGCACCCAAGAAGGAGCATTCATACAAAGGGCCAACGGCTTAACGGGACGTATGAACCACGGAGCAATTAGGGCAACATGGAGACATGGTCCGACCGGGTCTCGAACCCAGAATCTCTGTATTGTGAGCCCTGTGCTTTAACAGCTCGGCCAAGATCCTCATAATATTTTTATATAAATACTCCTACAAGTTATGGAAGCAAAATGAATACATTTCATACATTTCATTTCTATAGAATTCTGAGTGTCTTATAAGTCTTATAAACTACTTTAGACATGTAACTTTTTGTCTATGAATCGGAACAACAAAAGAGTTTAGATTGAATTTAAAGTCGAAATTTGATATTTGTTTCAGTGATAACAACCTTGAATGTTAAGCAACTTCTATGTCATCCTTAAAATATGTCAAAGCAAAAAACTTTAAACTTAATTTTGAAGGATGGTTATTTTATTTATTGCAACGCTGGTTTAAGATAGTTTAAATATTCTAAACATGCGAATTAAAGTGAAAGGTAAAAAAATAAAAATCTGCTATTTTTTACTTTAAATACTAGGTAGTTTAAATCAGAGACCTTTCTTACAAAATACTGCTTAAATTGAAATGTTCTGTCCGTGCATAACAATGCATTTGGTAAAATATTTTGTTAACCCATTACTAATTCTATTCACTGGAGTCAATAAATGTAGATAATCCCTACTTGAGAAATTGCAATCCGTAACAATCTTTTTGTGTTAAGACGAGAAAAAAGCACAACTAAGACGGCCAGGGATTTTTGCCTTTGTCGAAGACAATAGCCTATTCCATACTTTGATTGACAGGCGTCTTTTTTATGCGGTAAGATTAATTAAATATTTCTTTTGTCAATTATAATTTGTAATTTATTTGTAAACTAAATCCTTTGTCTTGTAATGAGATAACTTGAACAGGCGTACTGTTTAGTACGTCATGAAACACAGCCTCTTTATGGTGTAGTTGCATCTTAAGTCACATTATTCTTTGTTTCCAGGGTATGCAATGTTCACTGAAGTAAATAGCAATTTGTAATGACGGCAAAATTCTGCCGGCAATAGAATTGTATTCATAGAAACCTATGACTACCGTTAGGGAATGACGAGTTTGGCAAGTAGCTTATTCGAATACACTTTAAAAGGGAGGTTTAATCACAAAGAAGGCATTGACATTGTTTAAATGACTTATTATGATAGGGTTATTAAACAAATACAGTTGATGTAAAGTAAAAACAAATTACGAGCGCAGTGCACCTTTTCTAGTGTATTGAAGATTATTTTCCTATTAGTATTCAAGGTAAGATACAAATGGTATCGTTTATAATTTACTTTCTGACCGTCATAAAAACAATGTACCAGAACATTATGTAAGAAAATAGTTCATAAGCAAAATCCTTTATTCAATATAACAATGCGTTTGTTGTGTTATGCTGCATTTAACTTGTTTTATAATAAGTATATTGTAAGTATTTGAGGTTTGAAAACACAATACAATCCCATCTGATATTTTGAACTATCCCCTTGCAGTCTATCAGTATTATAAATGAATAAAAGACACATTGGAGACAATTCAAACAACCAATGCTGAAAGAAAGATAGAAAGAGCAGTCGGCCGAGCCACATCAGACAACACGAGTTTTACAAGCTCATGGCAATCATAACACACCTCAAAGTCTTTTAAGCATGTCATTAGGTTTGATTTTTGAAAATCGATTTTAAAGGAAAATCGGACGAAAATAAAGCAAAAATAAAAATGGAATTGAAACTTACATTGTAGCTTTCAAATTTGGTAAATGCGTTATTTCAGAAATTTCAAGCAATTACAGCAAAAAACATAATTGTGAAACTTCTGTCTTTACCGAATGGAGTTTAATTTTACAAGCCCTGTGCTTGATTTGACGACAAACTGGGTTTATAATTACAATTGCATTATCGTGAATGTAGTTTAGATAAAGCGAACTAGATTTATGCTCCAAATCTAGCAGAGAACCTTTTGACAAATCCGCCACGCGTTGTGGGATATCGATGAACTATTTCCCCGGCCCCTTGATATCAAAAATATTTACGCAATGTAGTTACTTATAAGAATCATGTTGCACTCTTAACTAGGACCCATTGATTACATACTTAAATTATTCAAATAACCTGAAGGCTTATTGCATGATGATTTGTTTGTTTATTGTAGAGGCCGGAGGTATAGGCTAGTAAATCTGTTGATTTGACGTAGACAAAATTGCAACACAAGATTTTTAGTTGAAATTAACTGTTGATGACCTCCCAAACAACATATTCAAAATGTAGGAAAATGTAAGCTTGTCAAAGTTGGTTAATTTGCATAAAACAAAATGGCTGACAAAACAAGGGGTGAAATTTCAAAAATTGGTCAAATCTTGTTCAAAACCACACCAACATGTTCCTCTCATCACAAGGAAGAAGAAAAAGTATCCTATACATAGTATACCTATGTCTGAATTATAGTTATGGAGTTATAGCAAAAAAAGGTGAAAGGTCATATCAGAGGTCACAGAACCGGCCCTATGGGAGTCCAACATTTAAAAAGTGTCTGATTTTGTTTAAAATGGTATCAAACTACTAGTATTCCTCTTCCAAAACTGTCGACTAAATGTAAAACTGCATGTCTTTGAAAAGCTTAATCGTCTCTTCAAATCAATACCAATTCGTCGTCACGGATAACTGCGTTGTACTTCCTATTACTTTATTTGCTACGAATGTTGCAATTTTCAAAACAATCAAATTTATATACCCCCTAGCAAAGCTGATATTATAGCATTAGTGAAGAAACAAAACGTGTACATACCTGTCTTATCAACATTACAAGTTTTTGATAACAGTTTAGTTCATTCGAATCGACCAATTCATTCCTGAGTTACGATTTTTTTTTTGTAAATTGGTGAAAATCGATTATTCCGGGAGTTCCCGAGAAAAGCTGTGGTATCGAGCCACACCTCTCCATGTATATGTCGCAAAAGATTCCCTGCAGGCACAATTTCCTAAACTTAAATGATCACTATGAAGCGTTATTAAAGTCTGGGATGGATTCAACTCTCTCTAACGCTATTCATAAACCGGATAAATCATGAAAAAGACTTACCAAGTTCTTACCTGTACAAATCTCAATACTATAGAGAAATATTAGATATTCTATAGGAAGCTATGTATGTCGACAACACCACCCATCCCCTCAAACAGTTTTGGGACCCCGTGCCTCCTTTAATATATAACGTCAGAGGCACCTGTAATGGTTCTTTTTTTATGGACAACATGTGTGCAAGGCATTTCTCAAAATTAACAAATATCGATAAAGTTGATATTAAATTACAAAAAAAAAATCCCTTGATTTATTTAATAAGATATACGTTTTCAATAAGGGAGTACATCAATTCTTGAACACCTTATAGAACAATCGAGAAAACTTAAACTCATGTAATGGCATGTAACACAATCACTTCAAACTATTTTTAAAAATTCATAAGATCTTCACCAGTAAGTTATTTATTGTGACTCAAGTAACCTACCTGTTTGATTTCATTCATTTTAGCTCATTCATTCTAGTAAAGTACATGTACATTACATCTTTAAGTTAATACATACATAAGCGACTAATTCATCGAAAACACCCTGTGTAAAGTAACATACATGTATCTAAAAACTTGAAGCCAGATAGGTGAGGTGTGTGACTTGAAACAGACAGATATCTAATCTAGGTAAAACGTTTTCAACATGATAATTATATGCAAGACTTAGAATATTCATAGTGAACATGCTTAAAAAACGTGTGTGTATAATATAATATAATCGTTATCTGACTAGCTTGTGTTACAATTAAGGTTACGGTCTTTTTTTATCAAGTAATATAAGACGAAATGAATACAAATTTACAACACTCATTTGTCGGAGAATGCTAGGAATATGACCTGGTTTGATAAATGTTCCATTATTTTTCCTAATAATAGAATTCCTAGTGGTTTTGTAACATCTAGAAACATGATGCTGTCACAACAAGCCTTGTAAATTACTTTCAAAGACATGTAACATTTTGTCCAAGAAAAGGAATAACAAAAGATTTCAGATTGAATTTAAAGTCGAAATTTGATATTTGTTTTGGTGATAACAATCTATTTAACTTTCGATAATCTATTTAAACAACAGCAGTATCAGTATAATCCATTTAATCTGTTTAACGTTTAATCCAGTTCCACCTTTAAAGCATTAATACATATTTTAGTTTTAAAAGTTGTTTATACTTTTAAAAAACAACTTCTACTTCATTGTTTAAACAACTTTAACGTACATAACTTTTAAACTTAGGTTTGAAGGATCGTTATTTATTTCAACGGTGGTATGATGGAAAGTTTAAGATGGTTTAAAGATTTCTAAACGGTGACAAATAAAAATCAGCAATTTTACTTTAAATACTTCAGGCAGGTAGTAATCAGAAACCCTCCTTACAATATACTGTGTTTGTTTAGTACGTCATGAAACCCTAACCTTTTATGATGTAATTGCATCGTAGTCACATTATTCTTTGTTTCCAGGTATGCAATGTCAACTGAGTTAAATAGAAATGTGTACTGACGTCAATTTTCTGCCGGCAATAAAATTTTATTCATAGAAACATATGACTACAAGGAAATGAAAAGTTTGACAAGAAGCTTACCGTATTCGAATACACTTTAAACAGCGAGATGTAACTCACAAAAAAGGCATTGACATCATGTGATACTTTTATAAATGCCTTATTATGAGACTTTATTATACAAATACAGTAGGGCGTTTCCAAAGTAACGTTTGTGACCGATAAAATAAAAAATTTCACTATTAAATGGCTACAGAACCTAACATAAGACATAACCACGAGTTTGTTGTTGAAAATGGTGCTCACTGATGAGGTCAATACATGTCTACTAGGTATTTTAAAAATTAAATTGTTTGTCATAATCCTGAATAAAATTCATGCAACGTTTGGTAATGTTTGTAACATCGCACGAAATATGTTTTTGCTCCAAATGACTTAGCAAATATTTAGGAATAAACTGCATGAAAATCGGATATTCCTACGATTTATTAGAAAATGTTGCCTATATTTTCCGTATAAATGCCGATTTTTCACATTTTGGTAATTATGACGTCAAAGTGACGTCATACATTTACAGATGACCTTGATTTTGGTATCAATGGAAAGAGGGGACTCATACCTATCCATTGGTACCGCACACGGGGGTCAGGTGGACTCGCTATAAAAGTTTAGGGGGGGGGGGTGCAACAACCCCCTCCGTATAATATGTTTGTGAAAATCACGCTGTATAACAAGGGTTAAAAACACGGCTTAAAAATTAATTAAACACTCACATAATGTAAAATCGACCACATTATAAACTATTCACTTGCATTGCAGTCTATCAATACAAACAATTGACAATTCAAGCCGAGCTCCAACCGACCTTGCACGCATCACATCACATCAGACAATCTGATATGTGACTTTACCATAATTGTCAGCCAATGAAAATCCGTCATAAATACTGAATGAATGGATTGGTATGTCTAAAGTCTTTAAGGGAGGACAGCAAGTTACTAAATTTTACGTTTTTGCAAGTTCATGAGTTTATTGTGCTTAAAGTTAATAAAAGTTACATTTCCAGAAAGGAATTTTCACAAATAACACGATGGTGATGGTGATTTTTGACCAAAAATCATTTGAGATAATCACAAAAAAAAAACGAATTTAATTTTTTTCCTGCCCATTTGGGCTTCTGGATAAGCTAAAAAAATACAATTTTGAAAAAAAAAACCTTCTGAATGGGAAATTTAATTTAAAACACCAATTCAGATGTTGCGTCATTTTAATTTTTTAGGATTTTGACCATTTTTTTTTTAATTTCAGGCGAAATAAGGTAAAAAAATGACCAAAAATGGAAACATTTGAATTGTTGACCTTATTGGGCAAGAAAATCAACAAAATTTAAAAAATTTAAAAAAATAAGAATGACGCAACATCTGAGTGGGTATTTTAAATTGAAATTCCAATTCCGAAGTAATGTTTAAAAAAAATTGGTTTTTTTTTAGCTTGTCCGGAAGCCCGAATGGCCCAAAAATGTGTTTTTTGTAATTTTCTCAAAAAATGTGATATTTAGTCAAAAATCATTATCACCAGTATGTTCCTTGTAAAAATTACTTTCTGAAAATGTATACTTCTATCAACTTTAAACACTTTGTTAAAAAGTTATGGTACAAAATAAACTTGCAAAAACGTAAAATTTTGTAACGTGCTTTCCTCTTAAATTATGTAATTTCGATAGGTCTGATTTTTGGAAATTCGATTTTGAAGAAAAATTGAAAGAAAATAAGCAAAATAAAATATAAATAAAGTTAAATGTATTAAATTTATATCGACTTTCTTGTAGCCTTAAAATGGGGGTTTTCAGACATTTCAAGCAATACAGCAAAAACAGATTCTGAGACTGTTGTTACAGGATGGAATTTATTTCTGCAAGCCCTCTGCTTGCTTCGACGACCAATGTGGTTTATAATTACAATTGCATTATCGTGAACTGTATAAATTTCATAAAATGAACTAGATTAATGCTCCCAATATTTTGTTGTGGGGTATCGAATGAACTATTTCCCCTTGATATCAAAAATATTTACTTACTGTAATTACTTATAAGAATCATGTTACACTCCTATCTAGAATTCCTTGATTACATGCTTGCATTATTAGCAAAATAACCTGGAGGCTTATTGCATGAGAACTGTTTGTTATTTGAGGAGGCTGGAGGTGGATGTTTTAAGGGAGACTAGAGAGCAATATCAGCATAATATCTTTAAACGTTGTTCAATCGGGCTGTTTTTTTAAAACCCCTACTTCGTTAGATTTTAAGTTTTTCTACTTATCATTCACTTCCAAATAAACAAACAAAAGAGACGAATATAGCCCAGCTGAGTCAAAAAAATTATTTGTTCAAACTGTAAAGCTAACTATTTTTAAATCTAGGTATTTGTAAACCTTGCTTATGGCACCGCTAAAAGCTTAGCAGTCCTTATCACGATCTATATGTGAAAGAATGTCCCTATCGACCGGAAGATTAGCCTTAATAATGGTTTTTGAATGTGCAATACAAGTTTGCATTAAGAATATTTCTTTTAGCAAGATTATCTTTTGACGGAAATGCAAACGAAATATATAAGGTCGTATATTTTTTTTAATCGTCCGCAGGGAATTAAAAGAAAACAAAAACTTCACAGTGATGAAATTTCAATAAATTGACTTCTTGAACACTTTTATTTTGATGTAAAAATTTGTCTTCTATGTGACAGTGTCGTAAGGTATAAAATTTAGAAGTATGAATAAAATAGTAGAATATTTGTCCAGATAACATGATTGACAAAATGTATAATATGATATACAGGGTGTCCCAGAAAGAATTAACTCCTACCTTTGGCGGGTCATAACTTTTACAAAATACAATGAAATCAAAAAATTTAACTTGAAATATTATGTACAGGTCATAGATTATCTAGTGTATAAAAATCACGTGATATGGCTCAATGGTTTTGATGATATGCTCGATTGCGTTACAAGTGGTGTAAAAGACTTCTGTCCAAGTTTCAATATTGATGATCAGACTGATATTTCCTTCAAAACTCAATTTAAACCTTAACTTTAATTCTCAAAATAAAGAAATACGTAAAATATAAGATGTGGAATGTTCATTAATCACCTTATTATATTTAGGATCAATTGACGGGTACTAAACAGCATTCTAATTGTTATCAATTATTAAAAAGAATACATATTTCAGGTATATGGAAGTGTGTGTTGGGGGTTGAGTTGGGTGAAATGGGGTGTGTGTTTTATTTATTCATTTTTTTTGAATTTTATACATTAAAATGTATTCAGTGAATCACCACGTACTTTTAGTACACTTGGAGGGATAAACATAGTATCTATAATAGGTAAATTGACTTATAAGAAGTGTTAACACTTGTCTTCCTGAGCTATTTATTGTAACACATCCTCCGAAGGGAAGGGGTGTTGCAACCCCCGAATAGTTTAGAACGGAATCCCTATGAACTTGGTTTTGCTATTAATAGATAGGTATGATCCTCCCCTATCCAACGATACTAAGATTATGAAAATCGGCCAAAGTGTTGCGTAATTATGACGTCATAAACTACTTTCAGATTGGAAAATCAGGCAAAATTGCATTATGGCAAAACGGTCACTAAAAATCAAAATTTTGCTATAAAACTACTAAATAACGGATTTTCGTCGATTTTTTTGGTAATTAGGAAGGGAAGTGATGATTATAACATGTCTTGTAAGTTTGAGTCTTATAGCATGTATAATTTTTTCAAAATGGCGACTTAAAAAATGTCCGGGATTTCCCCAACCCCCCTCCCCCTACACCCCAACTTTGACGGCCTACTCTAACCCCACCTAAGGTGGTACCCCTCTAGTTTTTTCATCAAAATGACCGCAAAAGATGTAAAAGAGATTACCCAAATGCATTTGCCCGGTTTCTTTTTGCGTTTTTATGAAGCGGGGCAAAACCTTAGACCCCCCTTCCTTCAAAATTGAAACTTGGACAGAAGCCTTTTACACCACTTGTAACGCAATCGAGCATATCATCAAAACCATTGAACCATATCACCTGATTTTCATACACAAAATAGTCTATGACCTGTACATTATATTTCAATTTAAATTTTGTGATTGCATAGTATTTTTTCAAAGTTATAACCCGTCAAAGCTAGGAGTTAATTCTTTCTGGGACACCCTGTATAGGAATTTTCTATCTACTAAGTTCACAAACTTTCCAATGATAATTGATTTACTTTCTTGAAGAACAGTGATTTAAACTCTTAATATAATAAAGATTAAAAAGAGCGACAGATTTACTGGTACACATAATTGATGTTATCTCCTTTCTTGTATTGGTAACATTTAACATTTCACGACAACATATTATCCATTATAAGATTAGCCGGATGTTGTAGATGAAAAATTAAGGAAGATCCATCAACTTGATACTGTTGTAAATATATATTGTAATTGGACTGTCAAATTTATAAATTGATAATTTTTTTTCGTCTGCAACAAATATTACATACAGAACAAAATAAAATAGATCTAGATATTTATAGTGGAAGAAGAAGAAATCAATAAAAATGTGCTTTAAAAGTGTTGTTTATCTTGTTTTTCATTTCTTCTTGTTTGCAATGTAAAATGCAGTAAATTTATGTCTGATTACTTATACGCTTGTTTCTTTTACGTATCTTAATAGAAATGTCCTGTATAATATAGTAGACAATCAATGTTCTTTCACGACTACTGTCCAAGATTTGGTAAAAAAAATCTAGGATGGACTTTAAACAAAACATGATCAGGTTTGCAAAATTGATCTTAACAGCTTTATTCGTTGTGAATATAAACATTGCGATTGAGTCATTAGATAAATTCCGATGTTCTTTTCGTTTTCATTGCACAATGTTGCCACTGCAGTGCTGGTAATGAAATACGTAATTCCATAATAACTTCAAAATATTTTTGAAATGAAAGGTCAATTAGTGTAATTTTCTTGTAATATTATTTTTCAAGAGAATTTCATTTGATTTGAAAAAGAAAAGTGTATCACTGCAAATTTTGCCGAACACATGACGCCTAACAGACGCGTCCAATGTGTTCATAATCTCTATTTAGAACGCCAATGTTCTTGAAATACTAGTGTTCATTTTCTTAATTTAGAGCACTGTTAATAATAAGGACGCGTCACATGCGTTCTATAACCAATTTTTGAATGCTGGTGTTTTCTTATGCAACATATTTAGAACACATTCAAATTTTGATATCGGCATAGACTGGCTCACACCAATATTCAATCGGCCAAAATAATATGACGTCAACGTAGCGATATATTCTATTTCAGAGCCATTTCCGGATTAAGCCGATCATTGACGA
>JXSR01S073094.1:45042-58010 GCA_000969725.1 Ophiothrix spiculata
AACTTGTAGAATTGTTTTTATTCTTCACGTCCAAAAAATTCAATAATTCTGCAACCAGATTGCAGTCAGTGAAGTATTTATTCTAATGCAACTAATGCAAAAGTAATGCAGAAGCCATGTGGATCAATCTAATTCGGTAAAAACAATGACAAAATACTATAAAATGTCACAATTAGAAAGGTAGCTGAACTCATTAAAGATGTGGCTTTTGAGGTCGTCATGGGCGCTGGAGTGCTTGGTCCACGGATATTGAAGTCGTATTCCACCATCGAGGTCTTGGATATCATCCAATGAAAGGCAGCGTTGTTATCGCCCAGCTCTAATAGTGCTGGGCCTAGTTCAGTAATGATTCGTTGGTTGTATGCGTTATACCAATCAATCTAAAAGAACATTAAATAGGGAATGTTTTACAGCAATCGAAATTGTATGCATCTATTTTGTATCATTTTACTAGCATAATCAAATGCAAATTTATTTACCTAATTCATACACGACATACAAAAAATATTACATAGCTTGTTAAAAGAATCGAGCATTTAGATGGCCATGAAAATTCAAAATTCAAAAAAAGAAAAGCTACTAAATAAGCTCTCAGAACGCCCGGCATGCAAACATGAAGGCAACATCTTGGTATTTTGAATTTTCCGCACTTAATATCGTTTCGTTCTGATTGGCTAGATGTGTGACGTGTGAAAATTAACAACAAGCAAACAAGCAAAAATAAGTAAAGACAAAAAGGGTAGCTCACTTCTTTTGGTGAAAACATATTAAAATCGATCATCTTCGGTTCTAATGGAACTAATGAACACAAACGCCAAGTCATATATGTATAATCGTTGAATTTATGCTGAAAAAACAAACAAAACAAACAAAAAGCAAATCATGATTACAAGAACAAAAGTTTATCTCTGTTTGAAGTCATCATAAATTAATATATTTCACGCTGCATCCAAACACACACAAATTTAAAGCACCTCGAATTTTCGCTTGTAACTCCAAGGTTCGTCGGGATACTGGCAATCTCTAATCTAAGTTAGCGGAATACCTAGTCCCTACCACTGAGATTTTAGTTTGACTCAGAGAGTACCAGATACCGTATGTTATACAGTAAATTGAACAAATTGAGAACCCAGAACTAAGGCTTCCCTGGGAAATGTTTATTTTTACATTCGTCAAATGAAATTTTAAGTTGTTCTAAAGGTTGTGAATCTGCAAGAAATTGATTTGCAGAATCACAACCTTTGCATGTATTCCATTGGTTAACAGATAAAAAGGATACTTCCGTATTGCATAAAATTTCAAAGTTCTATGTGATACGAAATCTCTTATGTGGTACGAAAAAGTCATATAATACAGCTCTTATACCAGTCCAACTTGTATTGCTTTTGGAACATATACCGTAATTGTATTACAAAGCGCTCTTGTTATGCATGCGTGACTAACTTCAACGCGTTGAACTACGCAATGCCGATAAAAACGACGTGCATAGCTGTCAATCAAGCCAGGGAAACTACAAATCTAAAATTGATTGCAATTTTATAAAAATATAAAAATAACAATTTTTAATGCATTTGCTTGGTATTTTCAAGTTTGCTATCAACGTGTGTTTGTACTGAGCATGCTGAGTGATAAATTCGTAATCCCAAATAAAAAATTGTGTTTTGCCTCCCAAATTTGTAATTCATACACACAGCCTCGGCACACATTACAGGTGTTCACTGACCACTATGGCCAAAATAGGCTCCATTCCAAACCAAGCATCATTAAAGGTTCTGCGACAATATCTAGGGGAGCTGAACCTTCATCTGCCCACATACGCACCATCGCTGCCCCGGATAACTTCCCCGAGTTTTGTACGAGTTTACACAAGACAATTAGCGAAGGAATTGCAAGCACATTCAACTTTTTGGCACCAGCGGGATTCGAACTCGGGACCTTCCGCACCGCAAACGAGCACCTAACCGTTTGAGCTAGCTGTCTGCCTGTTTGTTCTCATGCAGTACAGAACTATTAATTGTTTGGGTTCAGGCTTGTGTGATACGAAAACAAACCATTTATATTATTTCGTATTGCATGGACAAACATGGGATAACTAATATTATAGTATCAAAATAATCCATTCTACCTGTGTATCTGCTTCTACTGTGTACATTATGTCTTCGATACGAATCCCAAAACTACCGTCCTCGTAATAGCCTGGCTCTGAAATGGCAAATGCAATAATGTTAGATGCCCAGTACAATATAGCATGGTTCTGTTACTACATTTAAAATTATTCACGATTATCATGGCACCCGACCTTCAAGGGCAAGCCATTCTTGTGTGTATTATCCTAGTGAATCGTTAACTCTAGTTGGCCCTTTGAATTTCTTAAAACTATGAATATCTTTATTTATCTTTCCCTTGATTAATCACAAAAAAGGACTAATTAAACGACAGAATTATATATATAGAAATAAACTTTAGGAGTCAGGTAAACGTTACATACATGTACTTGAGATTTCTTACCATCCGATTGAAACATTCCAAGTTCAAGAGGCTCTTAATAATAGCGGTAACCAATCCGTATTCGGGCAGGTTCTGTATAAAGGTTGAAGGAAAACTAGCAATAAATGTTTTGTTTGTTGATTGTTCCAAGAGTGACGTTTTTATTTCAAAAAGGGGCCTAAATCCATCTGAGAACTTTTTGAGAAAACCAGCAAAACGTTTTTTCTTGTTGTGTAAAATTACTTTTCACGTTTTTGCTGCTTTACATTTTAGGAATTTGTCCTCTAACTAAAGTGACAACACCTAAGGAAATCAAAACTTCATTGTTCATTTTTTATGTAAAGCTTTATTTTCACAAGGCAGTGGTGTAGGCCCTTTTGGAAATAAACTATGGATTTAGGCCCTTTTGGAAACAAACTGAGATTTGTGTGCACTGGTAAGCTCAATGAAAGCAATGTTTGGGGAAAATAGTTTGGTTCCATGAAACTACTACTACACTACTACACTGTGGTACTTTCAACTAAATTTTTACCCAAAGTTGATTTATATTCTTTTTGGGAATGATCTCTTCATTTATTAGAGTTTATTTCCAAAAGGGCCTAAATCCATCTGAAAATCAGCAAATGGATCATTTTTTGTCATGTTTAATTTATTTTTGAGTTTTTACTGCTGTACAGGTTAGGGATAGGTCCTCTCACTTCAGTGACATCACTTATGGAAATCAAAATTGTATTGCTTATTTTTTGTTAAAAGCTTTATTTACACCCTAAAATGGATTTAGGCCCTTTTGGAAATAAACTGTTTTGGATTTAGGCCCTTTTTGAAACAAAGTCAGATTTTTGTGTACTGGTAGACTCAATGAAAGCAACTTTTGGGGGAAATGGCTTGGTTCCTTTAAACTACTACTATAGTACTACACTATGGCACCAATAACTCAATTTTTACCAAAAGTGGATTTAGGCCTTTTGGAAACGAGCTCTTCATATATGGAAACGCACTAAAGCTGTTACTGGTGGAATGGAGCAAATCAGCAATGCCTTGACCATTCTAACTTTATATGACAGTAACTAATGTAAGAATGGTCAGAAAAGACCACTAAAACATAGATGTATAATGGTGCAATCCGATACCCGTAGAATAATTAAACAGGTAGATTATAGGATGTCTTTTACTATAATAACTTACAAGCAGGGTGCCCCTATTATATATGACTTTTATTTTATTTTATTTTATTTTTGACAGATTGGGTTTTTCTTTATATGATGTTGATAACCTCTAAACGATTTAACTTTAACTTGTATCCTCTTTCCATGTTTTCAGTTATGGAAATATTTGCTCATTATTGGGTCATTTGCTTCATAAGCATGATAAGAAAAAAAGTTCAGAGAATGTCCTAAGGTTGTCATAATTTCTTTAAATAAAAGTGTTTTAACACAGATATATTTTTCAAGCAAATCTTATAATATTGATTTTAATGTGATCGCGTCCCGAAATTAGCAGTTTCATACAGGGTCGACTTATATAATGCATCAGGACTGTTATCGACAACCAGATTCATCGTCGACAATCTAAAAATTAAGCTACCGATGTCGACACTGTCGATAATATTTTTTTAATTATGCAAGAAATTAAAATTAAATTGCCACTTGAAAAACACTGTTGAATTGGTGATAAAGCGATGCTGCCAGAACTTGATTTGTATCAATGTAGCTCTGTTGCGATAGAGTGTGATACCTGAAACAAATTTTCAACTGAACAACGTTGTATATAGGTATAGAACACTTTTCGAGAACAGGTTATAATAGGCAGCAAAATATAAAGAAAATAAAAGGAATTTCAAGCCTACTTCCTGTTGTAAATTTGATCGCCTTGATCAATTTCAACAAGTAATGTATAATTTAAACTTTAGAAACTGCTGCAACAGATGAAATGAAAAAGATCAAAATTGATATCATCTGCAAAGTTCCTCCTTTCGGGTGAGCCATCACATATAAGAGGTAAATTGTATTACAATGTTAAGCTCTCTTGTTTTCTCTTAATTAAATTACTTTATTTTGACGTTTCATCGACAAGGTTTAAGATACTCACGTTCGTGAACATTCAAGAAGTGTCCAATGCCGTGGCCAGTACCATGATTGTAATCGAGCCCTGCGCGCCATAATGGTTCACGCGCTAACACGTCAATCTCACGACCTAAAATAAGATAATAAATTATCTCATTATGGCGATTTGGTAGACATGTTTATTATTTTCTAAATAAGCAATGTAACAAGTGAAATATTGGTACTCAGTTGTTTTTAAATGTCTCGAATTGTCTCGAAAGTAAAATGTCTGCCCTTGTTGTAGTAATGTTACGAAAATGATAAAGCTAATAAACTAATTTTTTAGTGATGTGAAATGAGTCATTTTATTTGTTACATCATGGGTTTCTGAGTGTTCTTGAGAGAAAATAATCTTACAACAAGCTTAGTTTACAGGTTTGGACGTACCGTATATACCAGATCGGAATGTCCCGAGAGCCAAATCAATATGGCCAATAAGAACTCTTGTATAAGCTTCCTTAAACAAAAGACAAGACACATTATCGTCAATAATCGTAACTACAAGTTTGTGCGTTGCATTGCTCTCAAATCTCGTCTTTGAATATCCCCAGAATTGTTTTCTCAATTGCATAAAATTGCAAAAAGGCACTGACCAAGATAATTTTTATTGGCTCATTTATATCCTTAAAGGTTGCTTTGAACAAACATATTGGTCAGTACCAATTATGGTGAGGGTGTGAGGGTCCTACATTGCCATTGTGACAAATATATATTATTATGCGGTAGACAAATTGAATAGACTTTTTAAATGTTTTTTCGGATAAACTTCAGTTTTATAAAATCAAGTTAGATTTTACTATGTTCCGTTCTTGTTAGATGTGTTACAAAAAAAGCTTGGTTGGACTAGGTTTAAAAGGGTTTTTACTTTTGCTATCAGGATCGGATAATTGACTTTTACTGTCATGATAATTGACACTTATATAAATTGTCGTATTCTATTATGGGGGAACACATACAAAGCCTAGTCAGAACAGTTACCAAAAAGCCATTAAAGAAGTCATACTGAACCTCTTTTCTTAAAATATAATTTACTTAATGTGTATTATACATTATAATCTAAATCTTGGCATATTTATGTATAAACATCATAACAATTTTCTCCCAAAAATATTTTCAACTTATTTTACTAAACATGAGCATAAAAACAACTACTCTACAAAAAATGCCAAGGATTTTAGCATTTACTTAACGAACAAGGTTTTTTCAGACTCTGCCATTCGAAAATCTGGACCTGTTTTTTTTTTTTTTATTATTCTTTGAAAGGCAATATCAAACAATGTAAAAATGTTAAACTCTTAAAAACAATTAAAATTAAATCTGCTGTGCAAATGTAATAAATATTTTGGGGCCAGTCTTGTCTATAGTCTTTTTGTTTGTGTTGTTTTTACTTTTTTGTCCCTTTTATTTGCCTATGCATGTGCACCTTATTTTGTTTCATAAGGGTATGCTTACATCAGATCTTCTTGGCCTTTCAAGCATGTCCTCAATATCATGTTTTGTTTTGTATTTTATATGTAATTCTATATATGTCTGAATTATATTGAAATAAAGTTTGAAATTAATTAAATTGAATTTATTGTGTACGAAGTGTCAGTTGATGAAATATACTCCGGTACAAAATTGTATTTTCGTAACAAATGTCGAGAAAAATTGAGTTGTGAACAATGATTATTTATATATCTAACCTTGATAAAATCGCTCGGTTCTCCAAAATGAAATGTCCTAGTTATATCCACCGTTCCATCTCTATCAAGAAGAAAACAGACAAGGTCCAGTCGTAGTAATATATGTTGCGGTATTGGTAGTACCTAGACTATGTTTTGACCCCTAAACATTTTTTACCATTTATCATGGTAACTTGGATTTGACCAAACAAAAATTGTAAAGGCTTTATCCTGTTACTCTGAAAAATACTACCATATTTTTACGGTTGAACACATGTGTTTTTGACGCTTAAATCCCGGAAAAACAATTCAGATTTCAGATTATAATGAAAAGACCAAGGTAATTATGGCAAACAACGATCACAAAAGAGAGTAATATATTATGAATAATCAAAATACTACGGGTGAGTGATCATTGCAAAATGTCCGGGTGCGAAAACATTTCTCCATCATGAACATTTCGGTAAATGGTCAAACATAAGATAGTGGTGAAAATGTAACACCATGAGAACAATTCTGAGTGAAAATGACGACAAAAATGACGAAGTATATCTAGGCCTTATGCTGTGCATATTTTAAAATTAGAACTTATTCTGGTGCAAAAAAACAATGTTGTTTTGGACTTTCATAAAGATAAGAAGTTACATCATAAAACTCACAAGTACTGGCTGCCAGAGTCAAATAAGAGTGTACTTTGGTTAGTGATGGCAACATTGGTGTCTTCAGTAGATCTGTATGAAAAGTACCAACATCAACAAAAAGGAATAAATAAAATAAATCTTTGTTCAACAGATTCATAATACAAAAAATACTCCGGCCACTCTATTTTTTTTTTGTAATTCAATAATCGATATAAAATATTACTTTGAAATAATGTGGAAAAATTGCACTTTTGTGTGTGTTTTTGATGTAGCACAGATTAGTACTCTTTCACAGTTGTAGTCAAAGGAATACAACTGTGAAAGTGCGTTTCCCTCTTCTTCCTCTTACTGGTCGTTGTCACTGACATGGTATTTATCTTCAGAGCACTTGCAAAGCAATACTTTGGAAGATCAATAGAGAATGAGCAGACGATGATAATTAATGGGATTTGTTAACCCTCGTCGTCCGAATGGGGGGGGGGGGGGGGGGGGGGTTCAATCCCAAGTTTTTTTCGCTAAAAAAACCTCCCAAAACACCCGCAAAAGCAACGAAACCATATATTTGGGTAATGTATTTTACATCCTTTGCGGTCATTGTGATGAAAGAATTAAGGGGAGGGGGATACCACCTAAGGTATGGTTATGGTAGGCCGTCAAAGTTGGGGTGTAGGGGTGGTTTTGAAAACTATATGTATGCTATAAGACTCAAACTTACAAGTCATGATAGAAAAAAACACGAACATCTTATATTTAGAACTTGTTTAGAAAAGTTTTGATTTTATGGCCAATTTTGCCATAATGGTCATTTTGCAGGGGTGGTTTTGTAATTAAGCTTTTATTATTAATATTAGTTCTTTGAAAGTAGGACCTATAGCTAATAGGCCCTGGCTAGAACATTCCTGTGTTAAGGACATAGTATCGGTATAGATTTCGATTGGGTGTAGAAGATGGCTAAGATGAACTGTGGTTGGTAAAATAAACTTATCTGAATTTTTGGGAATTGTTATTATTTTTGGCAGCAATATTTCTCTCTCATTTCTGAAACTTACTTGTAATGAATCACAGCACCATTTGCTCCAAAACCAGAAATAGAACCAAAACTCAGACCTTGGTTGTTTTCCATTTCTCTGTTAACAAAATCAACTTATACATTAATATTGCAATATATTTTCAAGAAACAGGTGAAAATAGGCAACAAAAAATTAAGCAAATAATAAGAAAGTCCAGCAGAATTGCTGTTGTAAAATGTGATCGCCTTGATCAATTTCAAAACTTTCATCGACATATTGTGTTTTGTATCAAGATGGCACAATATACTCCTGTAGAGGGACAGATATGTGAAGCACTGTTTGAAATTTCTCTGCATCAATTAACATTTTACCAGTGATATTAATGTTATGTGTATATGGTCTGCTATCTCCACACCATTCTTAGACATCGGACTCATATTAATATTGCTGGACCGCAAAATGTGTCTAGATCGAGGAAAGTAAAAGTACTGCGACTGATTTGCGGCAGTGCCTAGACACCTGATGATGGCAATATTCGTATCTATATATACCTTATATAATAGGTTGGGGTTTATAATTACCGTCGAAGTTCATACGCTTTATCCTGTACTATTAGTTCACTTAAGACATTTATGTCACCGTTGATTGGATCCTAGAAAATGGAAAAGACAGAAATTGTTTTGTGAAGGATTGCAATTCTTTGAAGGAAAAGTATTAGTGAATAACAAAGCAGCCTGTGCATTTTACGGAAACAAAATATATATCGCACTCCATATTGTTCAACTTGTCATTTTAATTTGGTTTCCATCCAGAGAATCGTCTATCAGCATGACCAAGGTGCCTTATCTACAATTTAACCATAACCTTACTGAATCTCACAATATTCCATTCCAAAAGGTTAAGAAATTCGTCCAAATACGTCATAGACCTTAGTTGGCTATGATCACATAATCGCTGCCGTGGCAGTGCTTGCTCAGTGGCTTGACATAGTGATAATTGGATCGGAAATCGGGAGATTGTGGGTTCGAAATTCAAATCCAGGTGAAAATCTCCATTTTTGACTTGCAGATTTGCGAGGAGATTTTTAAACGAAGAAGTGGTCAAAAGTGTAAAGGTTAAGGTACATATTTGAAAGTGTCTAATCATTTATAAAGAGAGTAGAGTCAGCTATAAATGTACATTCCAGTTCATTCTACGATTTACATATATATATGCGTGATATTGTTCAAGCTAAATATCTCTTTTGGTCGACGGCTGATAGGAAGTCGGGCATTGCGATAAAATTCGATAATTTTAGTTTCACAGAACTTACAGATTTTAGATAAAAAGTGATTTGTCCACATAATAGTATTACAAAGAGTAGTTTAATGTACATTGGAAGTTTTACAAGGCATATTGCCAAATAAATCCGACTTTGTGTTTTGAAAACACTAACAGTCTTCGTGTCTTCGTATATTCCCTCCTCTACAGTATTTTTGGGACCCGACGTTGGAAGTAAATAGGTTATCATTTACCTTCTCCACTATGCATAACCGACGAATCTGGCCTCCACATAAAAGTGTGGTTCATTTTAAAATATTATACTTCGTTGTATAATTTAAGATATTAACCATTGTTTAAAGATAACGTCAGTGTTTCTACATTAATTTTAAAATTACCTGCAATGAGTCGAATGTCTCCTGCAGCCAGGCTCCAAGGCGGCAAAGAACTATGGAATCTTTAAACTGGACAGAAGTAAATACCAATCAACATGCTTACGTGAATTTAACTACTGCAGTCAAGTACGTTTTCTCTTTTATTATAATAACTGACACACTTAATGACACATGTTATGTAATGAGCTGTTCAAATATTACAAAAAAAACTGCCAATGGACCATAGGTTGTCGTTATTTTACCTCCTGGACTAAGCAGATGGCACACGGCACAACGAATTTCTCTTGTAATTTCAAATCGTTTAAATTCTCGATATCTATTTCCAAGTGGCTAATGTCAGCAGTAACCTTTATCATTTCACACATTCATGGTTAAGTTTCTTCGGACATACACGCACTTTGTAAAAAATACAACTGTTTGATCTTAGGAATGTAAAGTTGCCTAACTTAATAAATAAAAGTCGATGTTTTGAAATATATGTTTGCAGTTGATTATAAGTCGAACAAAAAAACAACATCGTAACCTACAACAGATTAACGACTAATACCTATGTGAATGCATTAGTTTATACTGACATTTATTTTAGTTTTAACTGATTCATCAAAATATGATAATGAATGTATATGGTTTATTAGCGTCTTCGTTTCAATTATCAAAGGATATGTAGTGACATATGACATTATATAACCAGTTTCCTTTGGTGTAAACATTTTATATATTGTCCAGTACTTGAATCAGTATTGGTCTTCTTGGTTCAACTTTCACTCAGAAAAATATAATGTAATCTTACATGTGCATTGTTCATGCCTTCAATTTCCTTTGGACTTTTAACAGCTTTCATTAGAAGGACAGGAGATGCCATCAAATATTGTACTGTCTGTAAGTTTAAACAAATAACACATTTTTCAGCCGTGTCTTATTTTAATGACATCAATACTTGTAACATTAAGTACATAATATTCTTCTACGCTTAGTCTTTAAAATCATCATCATCATCATCCTCACCCATTCCGTACGTTCTTACACACAATTATTTATCCTCGCCAACGCTTATTATTGATCCAAGTCCACCCTTAATTATCTTTCTTTACCTTAACGTGTTACACGCTGTATTAATTCTCTATATCAACATAATTCGTCGTCCTCACCCTTATTTATCCTCGTTCATCGTTATTCATCCTCGTCCACCTTTTCTCATCCTTGTCCACCCTTTTTTTTTATCCACGTCGACCTTTACTTTTCATCCTCTCCGTTTCCCCCTCTTCTTCCTCTTACCGGTCGTTGTCACTGACATCGTATTTATCGTTAGATCACTTGCAAAGCAATACTTTGGAAGATCAATAGAGAATGAGCAGACGATGATAATTAACTGGATTTTCTAACCATCTTCCTCCGAAGGGGGGAGGGTGGGTCAATCCCAAGTATTTTTTCCGCTACAAAAAAAACACCGCAAAAGCAACGACACCAGATTATGATGGAAAATTAGAGGGGTTATTGTAGGCCGTAAGACTTAAACTTACAAGTCTGGTTAGAATAAGGCTTTTCCTTTCTTTATTAGCCAAAAAAAAAGACGAAAGTCTTATATTTAGCCCTTTATAAGCAAACCTTTAATTGTATGGCCAATTTTTGCCATAATTGGCATTTTGTTTGATTTTTCCGTAACGTTTTGACTGATTTTCATGATCTTGGTATCGTTGGATAATGGAGAATTATACCTATCTATTAAAAGCAAAACCAGGTTCGTAGGAGATTCCAAACTATTAACTATTATTTGCAACCCCCGCCCCCTCCCTTCGGAGTTCGTGTTACAAAAATAGCTGAGGAGGACATGGGTTAAGTGAGAAAATAAAACATAATTTTAAGTATCGACCATGTGTTATTATAAAACGACTGCTTAATTATTTGAAATTTCCAAGGCAATTATAATAATCCTACCAATGGCACCCGTTCGTAGATCGCGTAACTCATCTGGTCACTTATCCAAATCCGGCTTTCTTCTAATGCTTCTAGATCATCAAGAAATTCTGAATAATCTCTGACTGTGACGCAGTCTTGTCGTTCAACATCTAGCAAAATAGCAAAAGCAAACAGAATACAAATCTATTAAATAGTACATTCAACTCGAACTTCTTTTCATCATTTAAGAATGTAATAGCTGCAAGATTGTTGTCTAATACTGTATTGGTAAACATGTTAAGAACTCAAGTTCATTAATACTGATAGATAAGCATACTGAGATGCTAAAAAGGCTTACAGCACAAGTTATAATTTTTTTTATTTTTTGGCATGTCCTCATCAGACAAAATCCCATGATGTCATGAGGATAGTTTACTTTTTAATAACCTATGATATCGTCAGTCAAAACAGTCCATTATATATTATGACGGAAGTTCAAATCCCTGGTACTATATAATGGATTGTCCTGAATGGCGTCACCTATCTTCACAACATCGTAAGATTTAGTTTGGTGAGGATATATGCAAATTCAAAAAAAGGTATGTTAACTCTGTAAACCCTCTTAGTACATATCAAAAAGGCATTTTTATGTTTAAACTATAATTACAACATACTTTCATCAGTGCAATCACCAATCCCGATACCCAAATGAGCTTTTACTTCAGATGTAAATCGATTTGTCTTATCATATAAATACAAATAGATGCCGCCTTCGGTAACAATGAGATACGACATAAACATTGGGTTGTTTGGGACGTCTTTTCCTCGAAGATTGAATAACCCTGAAAGAATAAACAGATACAGATAAAATATGGCTGGGTCATAACATTTTAACCGTTGACCCAAAGTTTAGGTCAATAATTGTCTAGAAGGTCACGATATCTGATGAAGTCAATTGTATCTAGAAACAAGGTCGACACAACCCAGCTGAAGGGTGATGTTTTTTCCGAAGCGTGGTTTACTCCGACTGAGAATGTATGGTTGTCTAGATTTATAATGTAAAATACCTAAACTTGAATCAACCCAGATGAATGAGAATATGCATAATTGTCACGACATAGTCATAGTTTCCAGTTGGCAGTTTATTAGACCATCAGTAGACACCTATAAAAATGGTCTATTTCTTTACTGAAATGAAGCTTTTTGTTTCAATAAATAATACTTTATTCGGCGAAACTTACATGCAATTTCATCTAACTTGGAGATTACTATAGCTTTAGCTTGGGCTTGTTGCATTTTACTTCTGATGCTATCCAATTCATTGGACCCGTCATATTCCCAGATCTTCTGCTGCCAAGTTTCACCTGAAAATGAATATATCAGGAATACGAGAGTTTGTAATATATCAATTCAGTGTTGCTTGCAAAATTGTTGTCAACATATATATATTTCAACAACTCACTGTATCTTCTTATACGGGAGCGCGCCGTTGTTGATTTGTTTCAGATTCTTC
>JXSR01S073094.1:59300-69729 GCA_000969725.1 Ophiothrix spiculata
GATGGGGTTTTCTTGTACTGGCGTATTCAATTATACCTGACCAGTAACTTTTATTATTTGTTAGAAACTTCATTAATAATAAAGATACAGAATAATTATTTGCATGGCTAAGATCGAAAACAACTACATTGTACAGTAAATTTTAACTTACTAATGGACATTAATGTGGGATCGAACCCCACTCTGTCTCCTGGCTGTAATACTTGTACTAACCAATCTTCTGGTTCTGGTACTCCAGGCTCACCTGCAGAAAATATTAAAAGGTATGTAAAGTATTTGATTATGTCGAGCGGAAAGCCTTTTGATCAATAATATAACATTGTAATCCAATCTGACCGATATGTTGCTATTCAGAGGTATTCTTCTTGTTTAACATTGTTAAATAACATCATCTTTCAGAAGTGTTTTAGAAACTATATTTCAAAAGGAGTAAGACTCCGGTAGTAATTGTATCTTCTTTCTTAATATCAAGTAACAGGTCAGAGGGCACCGAAGTTTGCCTTTCTTGAAAATCAATTTACGGTCAAGGTCAGGAAGCATGAAACATCACCTTCATGCATGAGCATTTAAGTTGTATTCAAGGTCAGAGGGTACAATGCCCTATCTTCTAACATAGGCATCAAATTACATTCATGGCAGAGGGCACTTTACTTTACGTTTCGTAATTAGCATCAAGTTAAAGTCGATGTCAGAGGAGTTGGAACTTAAAATCGTTTAGGGCATTCAGTACAATCGAGATCAAAGTGTATGGGATTTTGCCTTCTTTTATTAGCACCACGTCACAGTCAAAGTAAGTAATATCTTTAATCTAGTTGTAGTCAGGGACAGAGGGCATGGAACTTTAACTTCTTTCAGGCGCATCTACTTGTAGTCAGAGTCAGAGAACATAGAACTTTAACTTCTTTCATAAGCATCTAATCGCAGTCAGTGTCATAGTAGTCTGTGTGAAAAAAGAAAAAGTGCAAAATGGAGTCTGCACAACTGTTCTTGACTGATTCTTAGTCTTTGAGACCCATAGATTCCAGAACTGAATGATGCAAAATCTGCATCATTGAGCATTTTGAGAAATCTAAGATAAAACAAAATGACTACCAAAACAAGGGGTGATATTTTAAAATTGGTAAAATTTTGTTCAAAACCACATCAACATATTCCTCTCATCATAAGGAAGCAGAAAAAGTATACATTTACCTGTGTGAATGTGAAAAAAAATGTGAAAGGTCATATTAGAGGTCAAGGTGGTCCTATGGGAGTCCAACATTTCAAAAGTATCTGATTTTGTTCAAACTGGTCTCAAACTGTTCCTCTTGCAAAAGTGTCTACACAAAGTGATAATTTCAAGCGTGTCAGGTCAATTGTTTCCATGGTAGCAGGCAAAAACAAACTCCATATTTACCATTGCACTGGTGCCTATAGCACAAAGTTTTCCTTGACCCGTAACCATAGCAAAAACTGATCTGATGCACTTTAAACAATTACTTTGTGTAGACAGTTTTGCAAGACGAATAGTTTGAGACCATTCTGAACAAAATCAGAGACTTTTGAAATTTTTGACTCCCATAGGGCCATTTCCGTGACCTCTGATATGACATTTCATATTTTTGGCTATAACTCCAGAACCATATTTCAGACATAGGTAAACGTATACTTTTTCTGCTTCCTTGTGATGAGAGGAACATGTTGGTGTGGTTTTGAACAAAATTTGACCAATTATGAAATATCACCCCTCGTTTTGGTAGCCATATTGTTTTATCTTGGATTTCTCAAACTGCTCAATGATGCGGATTTTGCATCATTCAGTTCTGGAATCTATGGGTCTCAAAGACTAAGAATCAGTCAAAAATAATAATTGTGCAGACTCCATTTTGCAGTCAAGACCAAAATCAATGTTTTTCCCATAGGGTATGGAACTTTATTCATGAGCATCTAGTTCCAGTCAGGATCAGAGGGCACATAGCTTTACCCTCTTTGATGTGTATTTATTTACAGGCATGGAACTTTACCTTCCTTCATGAGCATCCAGTTACAATCAAGTTGCATATCTCCTTGCAAAAAGTACCGGCCATCAGTCCACAATGCTGCATCAGTTTCCGTTACTATTGCTAAACCTGTGTAACAATGATCAAACAAATGACAGTTTCAATGCTAACATCTGAATTTTCTCGACAAGAAAATGCGACACCTTTACCCTGTTTCACAGTATTTTATTAAGTATATAATCAGTAAAAAAGATGACCTCTTAACCTTTAAAATTCCTCTAAATCTTATCATCAGAATTATTTATCATTGCTGTTCATGTAGAAAAAAGGAATACCTGCAGATCCGGTGAATCCTGATATGTACTGACGCCTCTTGTCGCGTTCGGCAATATATTCACTCTGAAATAATTGATTAAATGCATATGTTATGATGTCATATTTTTTTTTCGATTTATAATGCTTAATTCTTAATTTCTAAGAGGCAAGATTTCATTAAGTGTCAGCAAAACAGTAGCGAAACTTCCTATCCTTATAAAGGATATTCTTCAATTAAAATGAGCTATATAACTCGTTGATAAGAACTACATCTTATTAACACCCTTCGTACACTACGGTAACTTATGGCGATCCAGATGTTTAGTAAATTTGAATAAAAATCATAAATAAAATGAGTATCATAGCCATTCTGTGGTGAACGCACTGTAAAGCGGTTCCTTGCTTATAGCCTAAAAAGCAGACAAATACATGTGCACAGTGACGGATTTAGCTTTGCCCTGGGACCGGTTAAAACTCAGGGCCCCCTTGTGTAAAATTTTAATCATGCGACTCTATTGCGTGCCACAGCATTTATTAAAGGGACGGGGGACTTCAGTCGCCTATTTGAAGTTATAGGGATGTTTCTTGGCTATCTGGAGAACTATACAATTTGGCCAAATATGAGGCTTTGGAAAGGAAATTTTGAGTAAAATAAAACTCTAGAAGGGCAAATTTTGTAACATTTGTGATTATCGTTGAAAAGGAAAAAGGTTTTTTTAAGAATTAGTGTCTTAGGGACCAGCTGAAGGAGGAGTCTATAGGGCCTAGGACCACACATCCAGTTTCAGGGTACCTCTTCCACCCTGGCCCAAGAAAGTGTCACAAGGACCTGTTTGAGATCACTGATGGCATCTGGTCAATGGCCTGCTAAGGGCCCTGGTGATGTCTACATTGAATGTAATGCTTTCCACTGTGTTATTTACTAAAACACATAGGCTAGAAAGGATAAGCTGAGGTCCTGTGCCCTTGACAAAATAATGTATCAAGAAACTAAAATAATGTGTCAACAAACTTAAGCTGCAAGGTGGGGTCTGAATTACCTTAAGTATGTTTTTCAAGGCCCTAACTTGATTAATATAGTGTGAGGGTCCCATTACAGCCAGAATGGTAAAGCGTAAAAATGATATATTAAAATAGTATGGTTATTGTATAACACATCTTTTGATATAAATTGTTTTGTTGTTGTTTTTGGAATTGATAAATTTCTGCCGAGTTTCACTGCCCCCCTTCTTTGCAAGCGACCATGAAGATCATCCCAAGATACGAAATTGTATTCAATCATTTCATGTTAGGGCAGCACACAAGGGTGTCCGGGGCCATTAAAATATCTTACTTAATATTTTTGTTCCAGTTCTTTTTTTTTTCTTTCTTTTTTCTCTCTCTTTTTTTTTTATGTTTTTTTTTTCAAGGGCCCCCTGGACCTCAGGGCCCTGGGCCTGGGCCCAACAGGCCCATTTAGAAATCCGGTACTGCATGTGCAAACCTTTTACCTGATGGGAGTCGCCGGGTGGAATTATATATGCAGCTATTCCTTCGTTTTTCATTTCCTCTCTCAGATTAGTCAGTCTCTCTCCAGTCTTTATCGCCGTTGGCGGCAGGTACTATGAACCAAAAATTAAAAATAAAATAAAACCCATACAAATGTCGTTGTCAATTAGCATTCCCCTCTTTTTGAAAGCTCCTTTGCCGGATTTAATAGATAATATTGACAAAAGATAAGTTAATGCACAATGTATTGATATTTTTTTTTTTTTTTTGCAAAGCTCATAACTTTGTCATAGCTTTGTGCTTGGGTTGCGTGTACTGGTTGGTTGTGGGTGTGTATATGGGCATGTGTAGATGTGGAGGGGTGTGTGGCAGTGTCTTTATTTGTTTTATTCTGTTTTGTTTGTTCTGTTCTATTTGTTTTGTTTTGGTTATTGCTACGATTACTGTTTGCGTTGTTGTTGCAGTTGTTTTTCTTGTGTTATTTTGTAGTCTTGTTGTTCTTCTTGATTTGCTTCTGGGGACAAAATATTAAACGTTGAGGCACATACAGGTAGTTATTTTACCTTTTAGAAATCTCTTTAGAAATAGGGCAACAAAGTGATGAAATTAGTAAACATTCTGACGTGTTTTTTTTTTTTTTTTTTTTTTCAAAAACCTCGAAATCGTGCGTGGTTTAAATAGTTCAATATTTTTCATATTTCACAAGCTTTTTTTGTAAAATGCAAACTAAGAATTGCAAATACAGTAAGAATGATCACTTCTAATGTCATAAGCCGCGATTGTTCGTTAAAGGCGCTTAAACAAACGTTTGGTGTAAAAAGTGTTTTTTTCTGATTTTGTATTTTATGTTGATACTAAATTTGGAGTTCTTTGTAATTCCTTTAATAATAAATACTTCGCTACAATATGGCGATATCTAAACAGAATTGGGTGATCCGAACTGCAAAAAAAAGTATGAGAAAAGGCATCGCTTATTTTAAAAAAGCTGTTGACGCTATTTTGAAGATGTTTCTTAAAACAAAATAAACAATGATAACATCCAGTGTATAATAAAAGCAGCTCTACCCCTTATGTATATATAACGAACATTGTGAGAGTGTGTCAGTGCATGTTTAGCACAAACTTGCAGTGAACATAACATTTCTTCTTTATGATTGTGAAAAGAACCGTAACCTTAAGACATATTCAGAAATGTATATACTTTTGTAGAAAGTATCACAGCGTATAATTATATATGTGACCTTCCAGCCCGTATAAGCAGTAAGTGCCAGAAACTTCATTTTGCGCTACAGGTGAAAATACATGTCAAGGTCATAATTTGCTGAAATTGATTTTTTGACAGATTTACAATCTTAGTGCTTACTACAAAATACCAGCAACGTTTCACTTCAAAAAATGATAGGAAATGTGAAATAAATCTGCATATTCTTAAGACGATCAACAGAAAATATAGGGCTTACTGATCTTTGAACGCGTTTATCTCAGTTATACTCCCTGACAACCTTTGACAGACCATAACTTGACTTCTGGAAATCGTACGAAGTTCATTAAGGTGTCATTTTAATCCTTAAAGCATGGTGGTCTTTGCAAATATTTAAAAAGTGAAACTGACAAGAGCTGGTATTTACTGCTGTTTTGAGCTGGACGGTCACATATGACATTAGTGTGTACTTTATAGATGTCCTACCGTTGGTGTGACATCGCACTCCCTGTATTCTCCTTCATAGCCATTCACATCTCTCTTCAGCAGTCGTTCTTCAATGCTTCTCTTTGGTTTCGGTAATGCCTCTGGGTCAGCAGCTAGAAATTGTAATTAAATTAACTTTAATTAATATTCTATTTGATGTTGTACTTCTATAATTGTTGCTGCAGCTACTGCTACTGCGGATGATCATGATGATGATGGTCTGTATATATATATATTTCAGAGATTTTGAACAGTTTCACCAAAGCATTAATAATAATAACTGGGTTTTCGTATAGCGATTTTTCATTTAGATCAAACCGCTCATGATTCGCTGCAAGTAGATTGTCACAATCAATTTACCTCATTTAGTGGCAGCTTTTTTCAGGTGCACATCCTATCGATATTTAGATTGTACTATTCACCCTTTTGCAGCTTCCCATCCTGGTTGGGGGTAGACTATGATTGACAAATTTGGTGACAGTTTTAAATACGGGAGGAAGACCGGAGCACCCGGAGAAAAACCTGCGGAAGCGAGTATGGACCGAAAACAAATACACATAAGCGCCTGGACCAGGGATCGAACTCACGACAGTCCTGGGATCATTGGTGCAAAGCGAGGGAAGTAACGCTGTACTAACCCGCTTCACCATTGGTAAGAAAATAAAAGTGATGACATTCAGCAAAATCCAGACCAATCAAAAATAATCAATATAGTTATCTTCTAAACTTCCAGAAAAAGTCTCAAATCTTGTGCACGGTTAGGATTTCGGCAAACTATCAACAATGATAAGAAATAGAAAGGATGCTAAAACATCATAGCGGAGAAAACTTAGGTGCCACATTAAAACCGGTTTATTGTGACATTAAACCGGGGGTTGTTTACCACACAGCGATATTTGCCTATTGACGATGTACCAAAATACTCTTCTGCTTACTGGAGCAAACAACAATCAAATCCAACGTAATAGCTCACTCCGAACGGATTTGCTTGTTTAACCTTGGTACCGTGTCCCTCGGTTAGCGCTTGGCAAATCGATCGGGGGGAGGGGAAGTCCCATTCTGGAGGTGACGCATATGTAAGGCATAACCCTCCACCCCTTTCAGCATCGCTGACACCCAAAGGCCCCTTATTTTATAATTGCATGTGCTCTCATTCAAAGACCCCATAAATCTTTCTATTTTTCTCTCACCGATTGATGCCAAATTTCTCTTACCGAATACCAAAAATCGTGCTCTCTCACAATGATCCCTCAGTTTATGACCAATAAGACCTCATTATGTTTGTATGTTGCTCTCAACAAATGCCAATAATCAAGCTCTTGCCCAATGACCCCTCATTGTTTGAGCATGTGCACTCATCGAATGCCCAACCTATCGGAGCGCGATCCTTACACCTGCATCCATTTCAAATTTGACTGCCCCCCGAACAAAATAAAACATGCGTCCGATTTCACGGGTATGATTTACTACAATAAGTTTGTATAGTAATTACTCCTCCACTCACAAATACATTCTTGTAACAATCCAGAGGATGATTTAAACCTCCCCATAATACACAGATCAGCTCAGTGGACATGAATGAACTAATTGAATGTTCGGTGAGGTCAAATTACCACTATATGGGAAAGATGCTAAATTGCATGCTAAATTGAACTGCATTATGGGAGTCGCCTCGGCGCATAACGGTGATGCTCTTCATTTACTTGAAATTCCGAAAATAGGCGATGAAAGTCCCGTTATATTCGAGCAAAGTTGGTCAAGACGGAGCTAAGTTGGGATTTGCCATAGCTCCAAACGTGTTAGTTAAAGTATAGTCCATACTAGAAAACTAGCAGATTGTGCCACAAAACTAGCAAAAAAATACTATTTCAGTTTAAAAACGTGATTTCATTTTTCATAAAAAATTATCTTTCAACAAAAACCCATGTTTCAAAGAGTCAGAATTCACTCAAATTTCGGTCGATTGTCGCCATCTTAAAATATTTCTGTTTAGTAAACTGTGATCAAGATGTATGGATACATTAGAATTGTTCGTTTTACTCAAGGAAACAATCGGAAGGCCGGAAACTCATCGGATGTCGCCGTGAGTGCTCGACAAACGCCGGATAAGCACTAGACCAAGAAATTATTGCAAGGTTTGTCGACAGGTATATTGGCTGTTTGAATATCGCTGTGTACCAGCCACTGTAAAGTACCATAGAGTTTAGGCTGCTTTTAAGTTAGGTCACAAAAGAGGAGTGAAACTAATATATTGATCGAATCACATACTTGTTTATCTTGATATACGGTATTGATGGAATCAAATGTTTGCAAAGGCAACTTTGGGTCCTTAAAGCCTTTCATGATGTCAAACAGGTGATATGATACATACCTGCCATAACAATGACCAGCGCAAGACAATATAGACCCTTCATGTTTTTGATGTAGTCCAATATAGGTGGGTGTTTCACATACAGGTATCTCAGCTGGCTGTCGTCCTTTTAATTGCCCAGCAATAATTGATAAAGATGAGAAAACTACCTTATGTTGTTTTCTCATATATTTATTTCGCATTTATTCAGTGCAGTGTGGCTCAAAAAGCTTGTAACTAATAATACAATTGGCCGTTGCTAATCGATGCATATAAATAGTCGTTTTATCTTCAGTGTTATTGTACGCATAGGTCGCTTCCTCCTGGATTGTGAAACAGTGACCTTTTTTACAAGTAATAGTAAATAAAGAGGTTGAGCGATTGACGTGGTTCCGTCCAAAGTTTAGTAAATTCACAAATAAGGTTAACAAGTTTTATATAGTTGTCAGTATTTAATCTCTAAATTGCCGATGAGACATCCGTTTTAGTTGATAAATAAGTTAAACTCAACCGGTGGTTTTCTGTCGGTTCTGGGCGGTTGGCTATCGTTTTTCCCGCTTGAACCGCCCAGAACCGGCAGGCAATCGCCGATTGAGATTTGAAGCGTGTCCTAAGTCTAATATCAACTTAACACTAAGATAAGGAACTTCAAAAGAACTAAAAAAAGGAAAAACAACCGAAAATATGACAAACCGTTTCAAAATGGCGGCCAATTTGTCGTGTCGAGTCAACATTTTTCCGCCAAAAAATTGAAAACTCTTTTACAAATGGAATTTGTCAATACATTTTGAAAGAAGGTGTTCGGTGATAATTGTATGGGCAAATCAAATTTGAAGAGCGTCCTCAAAAATGCTTGTTTATGTTAAATAGCATGGGAAGGTGTGGGTCGATTTTTTTTTTTTTTGCCACCAAGTGCAACGTATGGTACAGTTAGACAAAAACAATAATATGAATTACTCGCAAAAAACAAATGTTGGGTCCATATGGCCCCTTGACCACTTAAGTGTAAACCTACCGTGCTGCATATATCACTAGCAACTTAGATATTTACTTGACTAATTCATTGTTGAACTCATCATTGTCTTTATAAGTACTTTGAATGGAGCGCTTAACCCTTGTCTACCCAGGTTTATTACCCGCTGCATTAACACGTAAAAGCAACCGACGCCAGGCATTGAGGGTAATCTCTTTTACATACCATGCGGTTATTTTAATAAAAATATAAGAGAGGTACCTAAGGTGGGGTTAGGATAGGCCGTCAAAGTTCGGGTAAAGGGGGGTTGGTGAGGCCCTGGTAATTTTTAAGTCGCCATTTTGAAAAATATATGCATGCTATGAAGCTGAAACTTGCAGGGCATCTTTGAATTAACATTTCCCTTCTTTATTAGCAAAATAAATGACAATGACAATCCGTTATTCAGAACTTTTATAGCAGAATGTTGATTTGTTGACCATTTTTGTCATAATCCCGATTTACCGATCGGGACGAATTTATGACGTCATAATTGCGTAGCGCCTTGGCCGATTTTTATAGGGGGCTCCGTTCAAAAAAAGGGGGTAATACCTTAGGTAGACGTGTTACAAAAATTAGCATGGGTAGACGAGGGTTAAGCACATTCAATTGAATTCATTGTTTTGTAAACTCTTGTTAAGCTTTAACGTAACGGAATTAATCACAGTTTGAATGATCTGACCTGAGGTATAGCTCACATATTCAAATCACACCCTCTATTTCACGTCACACGCAATGAGCTGATTTATCAACACACCAATCTTACCGTTTAACGTGACTTTTGAGACATCCTGTAACATTTTGGTAATTAATTTGTTTACATGATTATCAGTATTTTGTGGTTGTAGAAGATTTTGACTGGGTACAAAGGTTAAAATTCCTAATTTTATTACAGCGATATAGCCATAGTTTGAATAAAACAAGATAAGAGTACATATTCACAATCAAGCATCCATTGATTTGTTATAGATTGTATTATTATGAAGCTTGTTTCATGTGGTCACATGAAACAAGCGTATTACTTATAAGTAATGATGTACTTTCGGATCAGAGGTAATTAAAACTATCAAATTAGCGCGGAGGGGAGGGGGGGGGGGCATTTGTGATTCGCTTTCAAAGAAAAATAAGGTTGAAGTGACATTCATATTTTGTTTAATTCATGTTTTTTTCTCCTCAAGTCATATCTATAATGGGCTCACCAAAGGTAAATGATAAAATGCACTTAGTCATGACTTTTTATCAAATGGTACCTCCCCAAAATTTCTTTCATCACGAATATCATTTTATGCTGATTGCAACTCTCAATACTTGTTCTAAAACTGATCATACTAGACTTAACATTTCGAGAACAAAATTATAAGATAAATATTTTTTTTTAATGCATAGGGGTCACTTTCTGTCGTCTATCAACCAAATTTGCTATTTTCAGCCACAAATTTATATAAAACCGTGATATTTGTGCTAAAATTGGCTTATTTTGACTAAAAAGTTACGGGGCAATAATCTCGGAACAGTAAAAGTAGCAAAATATCGTTTCGATATTTTGATATTTGTCCCGATCCGCCAGCGTCCTGCTTTTTGCTTTTCCGAGCTGGGGG
>JXSR01S073094.1:71682-86333 GCA_000969725.1 Ophiothrix spiculata
GCTGTGAGATGGGTCGAAAAAGCCCGGCTCTTTGAGGGTTAATTTGATATAAACTCCTTTGATTTGAATCGTTGCCCCTTTCTGAATCCATGTTCATTGTTAAGAAATATTGGATGCAACTTGTTGCTGACGTGCATATTGAAATTTTCATAGAGTACGTCCGCAACGCAAAAAAGTACGTCCGCAACAAAACGGTCAAACATTGTGAAATTATAACTCAAACATTTAAGTTCTGATTTTTCCTTTGCTAGCATTCTTAAGTTTGGTCCTTCTTGCAAAACTGTATTAGTTTCAACCAAAGATCTGCACACTTCATAGCAATTTTTGACTGAAACACTAAGAGTCCAGAAAGTGCAATTTCTGTGAATACGTCCGCAACGGTGGTTTGTCGTGACCTGCCTCACAAACTAAGAATGGGATTGGAATGAAATTTTCAAGTTTTATACTTCTATCAGAGATATTAAATCTTCAAATTTCAAATACACATATTTCAAAATCCAAAGACTTCATAATTTAGAAGCTCTAGGTCCTCAAAGTCTATGAAGTGTAGGTCCGCAACTATGGAACTGCCCACTTGTATTATAATATAGCCTAGAGTAAAATGGGTGAATTTGTAGATGGTGTAAAATTAATGGATTTGGGTGGTGTGGATAGTGTAAAATGAATGGATTTGTGTAGACTTGCTCCAAGTCTCAGTTGTTCTTTATTCTCAAGTTTGAACGGTTTTCTCTGAAAGGTAAATTCCCACTCTCCATGCTTAAACAGTAGGCCTTACTTACACCAAGGCAAGCATGTAGTCAGGGGAGTTAAACCGTATGGGCAACCTGGGCATAACCCCTCGCAAATTTTACAATGTCAAAGAAGGTCTTCCTAAAAAGGTACAAGAAAATCCACAAAAATAACTACCATCACCCAATCCCACCTCAACCCATATTTTTTAAGGCAATGAAATCATAAAATTAAGTCAACAAATTGGAAATTAATGTTCCCTCCAATATGTTTACTGTTTGAAAATCTTGCACTTCTAAAACAAAAAGGTTTTCCTGATTGTGGATCTAGATACCAAACCCCTAATATTTCTGAGGAAGAATTAAGAACATCATAGCAAAAATCCAATGGAAATTGAAAAACAAAATGCTCAATAAAAATTCTTTCAGAATGTAAATATTTTTACATGATAACCATCCAGAAACAGTGATTGCCTAGGCAAAGTCCACAAATCTGCACAAACAGCCAAGTTCGGTCAAGTTTATTAATTAGACCCACTGCAGTTTTACCTTGGCCTGAGATAGCCCAAAGCCATTGAATTTATGTGTATCACTGATGTATTCAGACAGATTCCAACACAGCAACTGAGACTTGTAAATTTGCTAACATGATGATGTAATAACACCACAGGGGCTCAGAGCTTTGGTCACTGTTTTGAGCAATTCAAGAAAGTGTATTGGACTGATCCACTATGTTATGGGTGTTTCAGTGAATAAATACAATAAACTGGTAAAGAAAGTTAAACCATAAATACTCACATATTTATCATTTATTTGCAGGCAAATTGTGATATATATTAGGAGCCGATGTTTGGTAAAATATCAAGAAAACTAATTGTTCTAAGCTAAATTTATAACTAGGCAACCTACCTGTTATGTTTTAATTTTAAAACCACCCACAGTCAGACTGTTTCTATTGGCTGCCTCTTTTCTGGAGGCAAATGTCAACATTTTACATTTGAGAGAATAGAGCTGACGAGTGATCCACTTAGGAATTTCACAAGGCGTCCCTAGCAAACCAACATCAGAGGGAGGTATGCCATCAGGCTGTGCCATGAACATTGGGAGGAATTATTAAAATAATGCTGTAGATTTCGATAGGAATATGGAAGTACAAGTAGGTCCACAGCCTGACGCCTTGGAGCAAGGCTAGGATTTGTGTAGATGTTATTGATTAGATATTGTAAAGTACTGATAGATTTGCAATATGTGTAGATACGGGTGTAAAATGGGTGGATTTGTGTGTAGATAGTGCCCGGAGAAATTGTAAAATGGATAGATTTGTATATGTTTAGAAGAAACCGGTCCTTTTAAGGGCCATACCACTGAGAGAATGACATCAAGTCATACATTCCGGATTTAAGATAACACGAATAATAGGCCTAAAGTGTATCTATTTTTTGTAATTATTATTATTTAATAATAATGATCTAGACTAGGTCCTCGCTGAGAAAATCAGTTTAATTAAGGTCAAACTAGCTAGAACACGATAACCACTTATTAGTTTTAAGAATATATAGCACAAACATAAAAACGTCTTTTATCATGATAGTTTTCTTATGATGTCAGTATGTTTATGTTATATGTAAAATATATAATCCGAAAAAATGACACAAATGATGAACGGTTCTCGATATGGCTGCATGGTCATGGTTAAAGGTTTTGTGCGCAAAAACTTTTGACCGCCAGTATATACTTTGCGCAAAATCCTATATAGGCCTACACACGGATGAATTTGTTTTAAAATAAGTTTTTACTATTCCAGTTGATATATTAAAAGACTGTTATAATGGCAACGCTCAACATCGAACTTTTTGCAACTTTGTGCTTGTTTGATAACTTAAGTTACTCACAATATAACTTGTGCCTACAGTGGCGTAGCCAGGGGTGGGCAAGGTGGGCGAAATGCCCACCTCGGAAATTTTTTGGAGAAATTTTGAAGACCTGGGAGAAAAATAAAGGGGCAGGAAATTGCCGTTTTTCCATAAAATTACGACAATTAAAGCTGAAAAACCCAGCCGAGTCGGCCCCTTGGAACCCCTGTTAAGTCGCTCGATAAAATCCATTGGAGAAATCTTGGGTGGTTTGCCCACCCCTGGAGAAAGGCCTGGCTACGCCACTGTGTGCCTACGTTTATCCACGTTGTCAAGATTAATAAAAGAGGCATCACCTTTACTGATCAGATGAATAAATAATATAAGGTATTATTCATCGCAAAAGTTTATAAATGATCATCACAAAAGATTGTAAAACAGCAACGCACAACCTCCGATTTTTTATCACTTTGCGCCGCTTATCTGATGTAGGCCTATATCTTGTAAATTAAAGATTTTTTAACGCTGAACATGATTGCGTATGCAAATATAACAATCAACATGATCAAGGTGATGAATCTCTTTAATAAAAATATAAGTGTGATGAACGAAATTGTTATACAATACAAAAAAGAGAGCAAATTTAGTTAATTAATGGCGACTGCAATATCGAGTTTTCACCAAAGTGATATAACTTTCTTAAAATCTACTTTAATAATCATGGTAATGATACTCTTTATAAAACATAAGTGATGAACAAATGTGCAATTGCAAAACACAAGCGCAAATTCAATATTTTACCGCAAATATATGTACGCGCACAAAATTGATTTTTCTCTATACTGCGCTCATTTTGCATTTTGGAATAAAATGCAACTTTCTTCATGTTTTTGCGTGAACAAATACAATCTAATTTAATAATCAAGGTGATGATGCTCTTTAATGAAAATGTAAGTGATGAACAAATGTGCAACAGTTGCAAAACACAAGCACAAATTCAATATTTTACCCGAAACATATACGCGCACAAACTTGAGATTTCTATGTATTGCGCTCATTTTGCATTTTGAAATAAAGTGCGACTTTCTTCATGTCTTTGCGTAAACAAATACAATATAGCTTAATAGTAAAGGTGATGATATTCTTTATTGAAAATATAAGTGATGAATAAATATGCAACAGATACAAAACAAAAGGGCAAATTCCATAAATTACCGCAAACCAATACGCGCACAAACTTGAGTTTTCTCTATTTTGCGCTCATTTTGCATTTTGAAATAAAGTGCGACTTTCGTCATGTTTTTGCGTAAACAAATACAATCTAGTTTAATAATCAAGGTTATGATACTCTTTAATGAAAATATGTGATGAGCAAATGTGCAACAGTTGCAAAACACAAGTGCAAATTCAGTAAAAAGGTAAAGCGGGGTCGGACTGTAGGCCTATTTCACAGGTCGGAGTGCTCATCTCTCTTACGAAGCGTTTGGGTCAGACTCCATAAATTGTTATAATTTGCGGTGAGGGGTTCGCCACACCTCCTTCCCCGCAAGTATGTTACCTTCCCAGCATTGAAAACTGGTAACCATTTGATACCTGGGTGGAGAGGAGCACAAACGGATAAGTAGGCCTAGCTTGCTCAAGGACGCTACAAATGCCGACCACCGTATTCGAGCCCACGACTATCAATGCCCGGTGATTAACAGGACTTATCCGCCCGGGGGGGGGGGGGGGCACCGAGTTTAAACGTAAATGTGTATATATCTCTCAAAAAGCATGAAAAGTGGAATGTATGACCATGGTGACAGGACTAGGACCCTAACAACTCAAAACTGATGTTACACAATGTTAATAGGCCTATCACTCTCAGAAAAAAAAAGGTACTATTAAGAATCATGTTTTTGTTCTCTCTATATAAAGAACCCTTTCGTCTAAAAGGTTCCGACAAGAACTGGCCTTTGATGGTACTTTGTAGAACCTTTAAAAATGTAAGTAGGCCATCATATTAAGGCCTAATTTACTTTCAGTCTAATCTGCAAATGTAGGGAAGAGAAGATAGAGTTAGTCCGTTAAATAATTCACACATGTTTTTTCTTTCTTTGAGGGTTCCCTGGTCTTTGTTCAAAAAGAGTTCTTGAAGCTATTAGAACCATTTTGTTAGATAAACTTTTCTGAACCTTTGTTTGGGTTCCTTGTAGAACCAAAAAAAGGTTCAAAGAAGGTTATTTAGCCCCAAAATGGTTCCTCCACCTCCAAGAACCCTTTTTGGAACAAAGACCAGGGAACCCTCAAAGGTTCTTGGTAAACAGAACAAAATGTTTTAAATGAAGATAAAACACATGTTAATAGTCCTACATCAGAGGAATTTGTCTTCTCTTCCCTACATTTGTAGATTATGTGAAGACTGAAAGTAAATTAGGCCTTGATGGTCTACTTTCGTATTTAAAGGTTCTACAAAGAGCCATCAACATATGTATCATAAAAGCTCATTCCTCGTAGTTTAATGTACTTTTATTCAAGAAGTTTAATACCTACTGCAACAAATTTGGTATGGTTATCTGGGCAATTTAATTGTCTTTCAAATGCAAAAATGTCCAAGACAATTGAACAAATATTGTGAGATCTTTGGCTCAAAATGTGAGCCAAGTCAACGGGGGAGGTGGTGGAGGAAAAGACGGTGGGGGAAAAGCCCATTGACTTGTACACAAAATTGTGAAAAATTACCAATCTTTCGAAAGTCGTCATACCAAAAGTTGAAATCCTACAAGAATCATTTTTCACACACGTTTTAATGAAAGACAAATATACCTATCCATGCCCAAAAATTAATGGTAGGTGATGTATTAATTATAGTTTGGTGAGGATCAACTTTGTCATTTTCAGGGTGTTTCCACTACTCGTTTCAACAATGTTCAAAGGTCAAAATTTTCATGACAAGTTTCGTACATTGTGAAAACGTGGATGAATAACAGTAATGGCTTGTTGTAAATGCACGTATTAACAGTAACAAATAAACCAAAATCTATCGGGTCAGGTTAATTATTGAGAGATAATGCATGTTTGATCACCCTGTATACCAAAAATGCAGCATAATGGCCATAGTAAGCATAAATTTGAATGTAACTTGTCTCAAGCATTGTCAGCTATAATTGCTAAGACATATAAAGAACTCACCAAATAGCCCATGAAGGCATACAATCATTTTGGAATGTATATGATTTTAACCACCTTGCATATTTCACCTAAGGATATTAAGTGAAAAGTTCTATTTTCTTTTTGCGAACCCTGTGTTTTATCAATATAAATCCATACCTGTTTTGTTTTAAGTTGATGGCTGTGTAGAATAAAAGAGGTCTATTAAGAGAGTAAAATTAACACTTGTTTTTAGTTACACCCTGTATAATTGTCACACACCCTGTATAATGTCAGTATCATGCATTGTATATCTGGTATCCTTGTAGTATGAGCTTTTAAACAATGTATACTTTTATGGTATTAAAATGTCCATATTTAATCATGTGTTGAGAAATATTAACATTGGTGATGTTTTTCTCATTTAGTGGCATGTTACACTTTTTCAGACCAATTCATGACTTATGATCTCTACATTGTGTTCACGGAATTCAAACGGGGTGAACGGGGTGTGTGTGTGGGTAGGCTTAAGGCCTACACGATTTCCTTATACATGATTAGACTTTAAAAGGATGCAATCAAAGAACTTTCCTATATAAGAGCAGACTTGAACAAATTTAAGTAAAATAAGTGCTCAGTATGGATACATTTTCAAAATGAAGACCATGTAAAATAACCACATATAAAACCAACACATCTCACACAAATGGCCATTCCTGCCCTACCCGACTGACTGGGTAAAGTAGTAGACCTAATAGGCCTAGTAAGCCTACTACGGTAGGCCTACCTTTAAGTAAACTTCTCAAATGACTATAGGTTCAAAAGTATTTCCTGACTTTCGATGTATTTTAGCTCTGGTACTTATTCAAAAAACAAACAAAAAACTTAAAATATATGTTAGATTTAAAAAAAATATCTGAAATAGGGAAACCGCCTCATACTCTTTAGTTACTTTTTAGTACACGTAACCAAAAAAATGATAATTACCTTGATCACGATCAAAACATAAATAATTGATCTTTGATCGTGAGCCTGCCCTCATTTTGCATAAATAATATACAAAGGCCTATATCATTTTATAGCGATGGAGCACTTACGATTTTACTATTAATTATCAGGCGGGAAGGAAGATCTTTCGATGGCAACGGAAAAAAATGAATCAGCAACACGCTCTGCATTTTTGTATCGAGTTTGCACATGCGCTAATATGACGTACCAAATGTAAATAAATAAATAATCCCGGGAAATTGTCTCTTCAATTATCAGCAATGTGTGTCTTGCTTGGGCTTGCTTAGACACGATACCCTGAAATAAATGATTTTTTCCAACTTTTTATTTTGACTCGAAGATCTGCGTAAAATAAAAGTGTAGGCCTCATGAGCGATGCCAATAAATGGCATTGATTGAAATTCTGCATGTCTGAATTCCAAATAAAAAGGGGGGGGGGGAGGAGATGGAAAAGAATTTGTAAGAATAATATGTTTAAGAAAATGTTAAGCTATTTTTAAAAATATATTAAATTGAAAAAAAAAAAAAAAAAAAGGACGTGAGCCGATCTCGAACCCGAGATCTCTCGCCTATATGTTTGGCGCTTTAACCGACTGAGCTACTAGAATTAATGGTGAATTCAGAACATTATTATTGCTAGCTATATTACGTAAATTAATTCTTATTGCAATACACGCAAAACTACAAGGTATCATTTTGAATTTAAAATCACATTCGGGGTCAAATTATGTCAAATATAGTTATATTTATGCAAACATAATGTTATTTTAACAATTCAATATAGTTTTAGACAACATCGAAGCAAATTTGCCTCTGGCCAGCAGCGCTACAACCGGGGACGAAGTGCGAAAACATGTATCAGACTCTGTAACGCATTGATAAACATCGCTGTACATTGCTTCTATTTCAAGTCAAGTCGTCTTGAGTTACGTAGAAGAAACAGGCAACTGGCGAAGTTTAAATTATCCTGGCAATACATTGTAGCGGAAAACGGCGCGAAATTCATAAAACAAAGTCATTTATTTCAAAATTTTGTCGATGCACCTCTAATTTTTTTGCGGTTTTCTTTCTAAAATGTAATGTTCTTTATCTATGCTTTAAAAAAAAAAAGAGGTGCATAGACTAGTTTTAAAGATGACTTTCTCCATTAAGTTTGTATGTGAATAGGGATTTTAAAAATCTCTAAATTCAGTAAATTCACGAACCTTCCGGCCCCCTGTTAATTATCATGGTTTGATCGCACGATTTTTTTCACGAGTAAACTGCGGAAATTTGCCGTGTACATACCTACCTGTTAGTTGGGTTCCTGACTTGTCACGCATACAACATGTTCTGCTTGATTGCACTCTTATGTGAGAGAGTGCGGTTAAACCATTATTTACCCAATTGTAGAGTACACCCGCAAGCAATACTAATAGGCGATGTTTCGTATACAAATCATGCAAGCCGGTCTGAACGGATTCACAGGGACGTCCATTTCGAGAAAACAATCATTGATATAATACAAAGAAAACAAGAATTATCCTAGTATTATCTGCCTATATGAAACAAAACGTAACTTATTCCCTACATATATGCAACAAAACGTATCTTATTTTCGATGTGAGTAATTTTTTTAATTGATTATATGCACATTACATAAATTAAACATTTGTTGTGTGAATTCAACATAAATAAAAACAATTTTGGTCTCCTTTACTTTTTCACGTGGCAAATGTCACAACTAAGGGTCATAGATTCATAAAACCTGGAAACTTGATTTATAGAAAAAGCGCCACCAATAATGTGCCTTTAGCATTATTTGAAATGGCTATATATTATTAGTGATCAAACAGTGGTGCCCCGGACGGTCAGAGCTGATTACGGGGAGGAGGGAAGGGGGGGGGGGTTGTTCCCTGCTTCGTATGGCCCTGGCAATACATATTCCAATTCATTGGTTATTTGGCTGAAAATGACGAGGAAAAAAATATTGACGTAGATACTTCATTTGGTTAAGCCAACTATAAAGAGCTGGTGTTCAAAGAGATTGTCTCACATTCCTCTCATAATATCCATAACATAGGACAAAAACTCTTGACGCAGAGTGTATGGCGGTTTTTATATATAAAATAACGCATACGTAAACAGTTTTGATGATCTTTTCATATGAATGCATTCTGTCAATGGTTATTTTGATTAGGAAGTTTGACTTGTCAATTGAAAGCAAGTAATCAATCATATGGGGGTGGTACAATGGTTAATGAAAGCACAAAAACGCGCAAAACAAGATTTCCTTTGAAAAAATTGACATGTCTGGCTTACTTTATTTAGTTAATTCCAGGGGGGGGGGGACACGCTCAAGTATTATATTGCAGGCATAGCATGACCACAGTTTTTCAAAACACCCCCTAAAGGGCGATTGTTTCTGAAGTCAAAATATATACTGTTCCCCCATTCATAACCTAAATCGAGAATATACCGTTATCATTTTAACACTAGGGTTTGAAAAAGTACACTATTTTTTGAAAATGAGCTTAAATAACTGCTTTTGTTGATACCCTAAACGGTGTCACCTGATACATACATCTGTCCTCAAAAACATTCCTTATTTACCCTTTTGTTGGTCGCGCTTTGCCTGAAGCATTACATCTGAGTGGTCCCCGGGGTTTATTCATTTACCTAAAAGCATCCCTTGGAGTTATCCACAAAAAGTAAATGCGTATTTAGGCAGCATTATAGTTCATGTCAGGCAACAGGGAAGCTTCTGATATTTGGATGAGGAACTAAGTTATCAATATATTCAAGGTAACGAAGTTTATTATTATTTTGAGTAATAGTGATAATATTTCAAGGCCCAAAATAGGCAAAAAAGACAAAAACAATCATTTCAAATTTGTTGACCTATTTTTGGCAATATTTAAAAAAAGTAAGTGGACAGTCAAAAAAAAATGAGAAATGCATTCGAAAACATTTGATTCCAGATAATAACAAGCATAAGAGGTCCAACTGTTATTTTTGCAAAATTAAGTTTATGTTATTAAGCAAAGAACAAGGATTTATTTTTACCTTTGGTCTTTAATCATACGTTTTGGCCCAAAACGGACCTAAGTATAATTTTCTACATGAAAATCCACATGTAGAAATGTATACTATTATATGGATTTAATTATCAGTTGCTGAATTACAAAGCATAATATTTTTCTGAAAATAAGGGGTTAACTGTGCCCTTAACACTTAAGAATAAAACACTAACACTGCTTGACAATGTTCAGGTTAATAGGGAAATTAGCACAACGAATAATTCAATATATTATCATCCAAGTAAATGCTAGTTATTTTGATTAAACAAACAAATACAGGGGCCCGTTTCATAAAGATTCGAATCAAGCGTACGTTTGATTTCAAACGTAAATTTACATTGTATAAGCCTACTTTACGCTTGATAAATCAAACGTACGCTTGATTCAAATCTTTATGAAACGGGGCCCTGGTCTGTATTTATTCATTGATTTGTTTAATAATTAATTAATTAATTAATCAATAAATTGATTAATTTATTTATTTTTTTATTAATTAATCAATTTATTTATTTATTTATTTATTTATTTATTTATTTATTCATTTGTTTATTTATTTATTTATTCATTTATTTATTTATATATTTTTTTAATTTTTGCACGCACATTTAAACAAAAGCACACTTAAATAAATATACCATTGAATGATAACTGCATTAGGGTGGTATGTTGAAAATGAAGCGATCTGACATAAGTATGTGTTAATTCTATAGACTGTTTGGCACAAATATTATGTGACCCATCATATCAAAACAAGGCATTTATCGGGACCTACTTATTTTGCATTTTGAGATATAAAATACACCAAGGTATTCCTTATCTAATATTACAAATATATACGTAGTCATTTTAAGAGACCAATGATATTTCTTGATATTTTTTTTTTCATTTTTTACTTACCCCAGAAGGGCGAAGGTAAACTTGCTCAAAAACTGTATTTTGAAAAATAGCTAACCCTTTTTCTGCAACCAAGTAAATCAGATCGGCAAATATGGACTAACGTAGATGTTGTACTTGGGTCTTCAATTCTAGACAAGTTTTGTAGAGCTAAAGTATAAATGAATAATATATGTTTTGGAGATACATGTATTCCCTAGTGCCCACCCGTTCTAACTCAGAACTCTTACTTTAAAGTTAGAGTTCTGAGTGATATAATATCTTTTTCACTCGGTCAAGTATGGTTTTTGCCTTGGGCAATGCCTGAGGCAATGTGTATTGAACCTTTGTATTCATGAATTAACTTAAATAAAATGACGTCAATCTCAATTTGTTTTGCTTCTGTGTTTTGTTGATCTTTTTTATGTATTTGCTTTATTTTTATGATTATTTTGATGTCAATCTCCGCAACAGATAGTTGCTTAAAGCTACCCCTTTTCCAATAAATCATAACTACTGATAAAAGGTAGATCACATTTAGTAGATACATTCAAACAATGTTAACACATGCATATCTCAACCTAACAGGAATCAACTTAATTGTATGAAGCTATTATTTCACAACTTGCATTACATATTATATAATCTAACTTTCTTTCAACACACGGATACAAATCTAACTTCCAGATCTAGATTCCGAATTGGAATGAAGCAAACCATAATCATGATTAAGTTTATTTCATTACTTATAGGTCATTTCAAAATGTGGTAGATGAATAACAATGCATTTTGTAATATGTTGTAAAATATTTTGTTAACTCATTACTTGTTCTATTCACTGGAGTCTGTAAGAATAGATAATACGAAGCATTTGAACAGACGTTATGAATGAGTACAATATGTATATGTTTTATAACTATCCTTTTAGCAAAAAAGTTACCCGCAAAGATACATTTTGTTTTCTCTGATACCTATAATTTATAGTACATTTTACACTGACGTATTTATTATTATATTTTCAGTCAAAATGGGCTTTTCCAGAAACATTGTTTTTCTTATACTGGTTTTGATGACATGCGTCACTAACAGTATCGCTGCACCGCCATGTAAGTAATAACAATAATAATAATAATAATGGAAACTTGTAAAGCGCAAGCATCCGTCTAGAAAAAGACGCTCACTGCGCTACTGACAACAATGAACAAGAAATACAATAATAAGCAAAAGTCATCATGAATACAGTACTACATTACAAAAATACACTACAAGTTTTCAGCAAAAGATATGTTGAATAAATGAGTTTTTAAAGCAGTCTTAAATGAAGATAAAGTAAGCTTTAAAACATTTACTTTAGGGATAAAAAGAAACTTCTTACCCTAAACATTGATTTTCTAAGACTAAAAATGACAGCGTAATGAATAGTCCTTACTTGAGTTATCATTTTGAGCTCCGAAAAAATAAGAATTTTTTGCGCCATACAAGGTTTTGGTCGAGTCAGTATTAACCAAACAAAATTATTCCTACCAAAACATTTGGTCATTACGTCACCAAATATTTGCCATCGAATTTAAACTATGAACGGGTAATATGGCAATTCAATAACATGTGCAATCTAGAGCGAAGTTTTATTTGGTCTCAACTCGGTGTTGAAGTTATTTTGTTTGAAGTCATTTTGGTAGGAAAAATTTTGTTTGGAGGCCGACTATGATTTTGGCCTTAATTATGTCACAACACAACATATTTTTCCTATGTTGAAGAGAGTGTCTTCACTTGCACAAATGGCCGCATGTAACAAGGAGGTCCATTTAGGTAACATGGTCACCATGATAAAAAATCAAATATCGTATGATATGTTCAAGGTAATGTTATGCTCTAATTATTCACTAATTGGCATGGATCGAGCTAGTCAATAGTATTTTGGTATTGCACTATTTTTCTCTTTTATTCTGGTAATGGTAAAAACTATTTTCCCTCAGCTTGATCACTTCCAGGCAATAGATTTGACTATTGACCTCATTAACAAGCAACATTTGTATACTGTACAACACTTATATATCATGAAAATACTGTTCGTCAAAAATTTATTTCATTTTCAAAAGAAGTCCTTTTTAAAGTTTTACACACCTAAAACAATCACCAATGTTCATGCTTAACGGTATCAACCTCATATTTATTTGGGCAATGGTGATTCTAATATATATAATTATTTGTAACTTTAATTCATTACCATTCAGGACCAACCCACCAATTGCCACATACTTTTATGTGCTGTAATTCTTTTCGCTAATATTTAATTGATCAAGTTTCAGCTTCATGTTTCAGCAAGGTGGCTGTAATGGAATATTTATTTAACCACGGCATCCAATCTTTTTTCCTTTCCCACAATTTGATGGCATTCGCAACCGAATATTTATTTGTGACATTGGCCATTTTAAAAAACACTAAGCATGAAATAATATCGAAAATATCATATGTTAAATACTTGCAAAACATTGCTTGACTTTCATTTGTAACTTGGTAGTGTTCAGAAAACAAATCGATTAACTACATAACATGGTGTTTTCGTAATTCTGACCTTTTTTTTTTCTGTTGCAGTAAATGTTACTTGTGGAATACGTCCTGCAATCGACGGTCGCCCACAAAGTCGAATATTCAACGGCCGCAATGCGGCTCCCGGTGCCTGGCCTTGGATTGGACTCATGATCCCCAGTCCTGACTTCTTTAACTGCCATGTGACCTTGATTAGCGAAAGATATGCTCTGACGTCATACTTTTGTGGGTAAGGGATCTTTAAAATAATCAGAATGGTTTCCATGATTACCTTAAACATAAGTTGGCCTATCTATATCGGTGTGAATAATATTGTGATTTATATTTATTCCCAGGGTTCAATAAATGAAATTCATTGAAAAGAGTTGATTACACTTTTTCTTTTGTTGGTAATGGATAAAGAAAATGACGATTGGATTATATTAGGTTGCAAAAAAACCAACAACAGTATGTATGTGACACAAGTAAATCAATCTATTTAGATACATGTATCACTTCTGTCATATTGGTTGGGCTTAGAGTTGATATCATACTGCTTTGAAGATATCTGACTAAAACGTGAAGTGATACAATTGTAATTTTGCTGAGGGGTGCAGCCAGAGGTAAAATATGCATAAGTAAAACGTGTCAAATGATTTAGGAAAATATTAAAAACACACCTTTTAGAAATATACACTTAATTCTGTACTTAATTTACGAACATATTTATAAACTGCTTTGTTGTTTTGGCCATGTCGTGTGTTTTGCATTTTTTTTTTGTAAAACTTAAGCCATAGTCTCTGTCATTATGCAACTTACGCCCTATTCTCCAATTACTCGGGGATAACCCTTTCAGGCTAAATTGGCCTTTTGTTATCTTCACAATATCATCGTTTTGTTTTTAATAGTTTGTTTATTTGTCTGACTGTTATGTACATATGATATTGAAACAAACTTGAAACTTGAAACTAATATCATACTTTTAATCATTGAAGAATAATAGTTTTATTCCAGAGATCTGTAAAGGTCAGCATATATTTGTTTTATATACTCGTATACACCATTAATAAAATTCAGTGAGATTTACATAACCAAAGCCTGTTTGTAAATTGATCTTATTTAAAAACTTCAGCCAACATTCAAATACGAGAAAAGTGGCTTAGTTTATTTTTTTATGCAGAGAAAATCGGCACAGACCTTCATTTCGACGATGCTCATGAATTTTCATAAATTTGAGACACACATTTAAAAAGGCCCATACACTCATCCAAATAGATCATAATTCAAAATAATGTTGCATATAGATGAATAAACCTGTGTTGTAAAAACATCCTGAAATCTAAAATAATTTGAATTTTGCGAAATAAATCATAATCATAATCATAATCTTTATTTCCATAAAACTTACAAGGTAACATGAAAAACATAAACAAAAACAGAGTTAAATGGAGGAGTAGACTAAAGGCCAATAA